>JBAMBJ010001808.1:0-44727 GCA_037043495.1 Drosophila recens | reverse complement strand
TACATACAGTTGCGGTCAAAAAAATAGTAGTGCGTGCAATGTAATTACATAAACGGAAAATTAAAGGACTTTCAACTTATCCAAATTTTTTATTTATTTTTTTTAAGGTACGTTATTATATTGTCAATCCATCTGAGGAATCAAAGATAGTGAAAATTTATTATTTTTTGACTTAGCAATTTTTTTCTTGTAATAGTCTGAAAAATGGGCGGTCAAAATAATAGTAGTGACTAACATATTACAATATTTTTATGATGAAATCAAGCCTAAATTAATTTTTATGTAATTTAAAAGGTTAGATATGTGAAAGGCACTTAATAATTAACAAATTTTATACTTCTTTGTGAAGACTTTATTTTGAATTACCGCCTTACAACGACAGATCATGGAGTCCACCTGGCTTTGACATCGTTCTCGGATGTATTAAGCTCCAGTGGCTCCTAGCGATCTACTAAAGATGAATATTATATTTTGTTTGATATGAAAATTTATTATTTTTTGACTTAGCAATTTTTTTCTTGTAATAGTCTGAAAAATGGGCGGTCAAAATAATAGTAGTGACTAACATATTACAATATTTTTATGATGAAATCAAGCCTAAATTAATTTTTATGTAATTTAAAAGGTTAGATATGTGAAAGGCACTTAATAATTAACAAATTTTATACTTCTTTGTGAAGACTTTATTTTGAATTACCGCCTTACAACGACAGATCATGGAGTCCACCTGGCTTTGACATCGTTCTGGATGTATTAAGCTCAGGGGCTCCTAGCGATCTACTAAAGATGAATATTATATTTTGTTTGATATTTTGCAATATCCCTCTTGATATCGGACCACAAATTTTCAATCGGGCTCAGATCGGGGGACCGTGGGAACCACTCCAATACATTAACTTTTTTTATGCGAACCATTCTTTCGCAGATTTGCTGATATGCTTTGGGTCTATGTCCTGTTGGAACCACCAAATTATCGGCATATCATCTGAAAAATACGGTAGCATAATGTCCTGAAGATTTTTCATATGTTCGTGCCTATCCATTATGGTTTTGATATCATACATGGGTTCGACCCCGTAAATTGAAAATGCGCCCAGATCATTATTCTCGAACCACCATGTTTGACGGTCCTGCAGGTGAATCTGGGTTGATATTCGGATTTTTATGGATACCTTATATGTTATCGAGATCCTCGACCACCAAATAAAATAATTTTGGACACATCCAACCATTAGAAGATTCCTTATTTCTCAAGGGCCAATTCAAGTGTTCCTTAGCAAACCGAAATCACTTTTGGCAGGTATTTTTTTTCAATAACGGAATTTTTTCCGGACTTCTTTCTGCCAGATTATTATTTCGCAAACATCCAAGAATGTTTTCCACCTTTTGGTTCGTACATAGTTCTTTTTTATAAGTGCTGCAGGAACAAAAGGGTCTCGATTGAAATACCTCATTACTTTTGTCACTAGACTTTTGGACATGGATCGAGCTCTTGCTCGTTTACCTTATTTTGGAGAGTACTTAATGGCGTTTCTGATTATGGTTGGCAATCATCTAATCAAATTTTCCACTTCCTTAAACGTTATCCTTTTAGGAATCAATTTTTTAATACGAGCACGCCTATCAGGAGTGCAATGCTTGCCACGCCCCATTGTAACAACTCTAAGCAAAAAATTGTTTATAAAATGTATAGTAAATTATCAAATTACATAAATAAATATCAAATCAAGTGCCTTTCCTGCTTAATATCCTTTTTTCCCACTTTTAATGCATTCACTACTATTATTTTGACCGCCCATTTTTTAGACTATTACAAGATAAAAATTGCTAAGTCGAAAAATAATAAATTTTCACTATCTTTGATTTCTCAGATTGATTAACAATATAATAAGGTATCTTAAAAAAATTGAATAAAAAATTTGGATAAATTAAAAGTCTTTAAATTTTAAGTTTTTGTAAGTTCATGGCAAGCACTACTATTTTTTTGACCGCAGCTGTACATATACTTATGTTAGGAATGTCAAAATACTTGTAATGAGCTTCACACTTCACAATTTTACACAAAACCCACACACACATGCATACAAAAAGTCGCAAATTTTTGTGGTTTTATGTTTTGGTTTTTCTCTTGACAATTTTTTTTATCCATTTGAAAAATTTAAATTTAAAATGCTGATTTTTGTTTGTAAACAAAAAATTAGCAACAGCTGTGAGAGAGTGAGCTGTGAGCTGATGCCGATGACTCAGACACAGTTAGAGTTCGGTCAGACATGGCTCACGGGCACAGGGCGTTTCACGTATGTTGACTGCTCTATAAACCGTTAATTGGCTCTCTCACAGTTTTTACTGTATTTTCATATTACGTGTGACACATTTCAATTCGCAAGAAGGTCGCCTTGTGGCTATGTGTGTGCGTGCGTGTGTGTCTGTATGAGTGGGTGGTGTGATGTGGTATATGATGTATTGTGGCATGGTGTCTGTTAGCGTGGTGTGGTGTAATCGTTGCTAGCTTATCATTAGCACCAAATATTTTATTAGTTTTATTATGTAAATTGTTGTGAAGGCCAAAAGCCAAGCACGCAAATTCACAAAGAAATGTATATACACACTTTTAAGTATTTCTGGCTAAACTGCAAATTGGCCAATATATTTTTGAGCAAATATGAATTGCAGTGTTAATTAATGAACAGCTCACAGCCGGCTTTAAACGACTTTTTATGTTATCTCTCTTTCTCTCATCATCACCCACGCATTGGCGCTCTCTTTTCAATTGCTCTCGCCATTCTTTTTACTATTAAGCATTCGAGTATTTGCTCGTATTTTGCGCATTTTGGAGAATGTTGATACTTGTGCGCCGCAGTCGAATGCAAAGGCAAATGCGCAGCAACACATGTGAACCAGTGAACCTGAACTGGTTCATGTAAACAAAAAGCAAAGGTCAAATTGTAAATACTAAAACAGCTGTAAATCGTAATTAACATGCGTTTCCACTAGTTGCGTCAAAGAAAAGACCGAGAGAGAGAGAGAGAGAAAGAGAAGTTAGACTGTGCTGACAATTGTTGCCATTTACACAAATTCTCACACTCGCCCTCTCTCTCACTTGGATATGCATAAATTATATTAAATTTAAAAGAGTGTGACCTTGAATTATGCTAGGGTATTGCTAGAACTTGTTGGCAGCACGTTGCGTATATTTGCTACCATCTGACAGTCTCTCTCCCTCTCACTCTCTATTTCTGTCTCTCCAGCTTTGGCTTTTGATGTTTGTCTTGTCAGCTGGCAACTAACAGCTGTTGCTGCCAAGTGGTGCCACTTTGTTATTAGATTATTGTTGTTGTTTTTGTTGTTTTTTATTTTATTATCTGAAATGTTATACTTGCCGGTTTTTGTTGTTGATACGCTAGTGCAAAAGGTTTGTCAGAAAACTTGCTCAGCTGTTAGCCATTTTAAGTTTAGATAATAAACAGATACATATTTAAATGGGAGACATATCAACAATTTGTATCCCGTTTTGATTTTGTGAGTGTAGCTAAAGTTTCGGCGCACCAAAAAATATTTAACTTTTTTTTATCGCGCGTACACACAATATTTTTGTTGCTGCTTTTATTGTTTTAAATTTATTTTTAGTCATCACGCCACCTTTTAGTACGCGGCTATTTGGCAAATTTTGCTTTCTCAACCTCAACCCCCTGCAAAGTCCACATCTTTGTGCCAGCTGTTTGTTGTTTAAATTTAATTAAATGATTTATAGGTTTTTCCTTTATTTTTATTGACTGCATGTGCAACAATAACAACGAGAAGAGTAAAAGAGTAAAAGTCATTTACACGCTAAGTGATTGACTGTTGTGTTTTATTGGCAACTGGCAAACTGACGGAACCAATTCTAAGCCGCCTGAATGCTGCAATTTACGAGTAGCAACTTGTAACATTGCAAGTGGTTTAAGCTGCTATAAACAAAAGAAAGTATATAGGGTGTAAAGGGAGGGGGTCGGAGAGGGAGGGGCAGCAACAAATAGCTGCATGCATTCAGCTGCATTGTTGTACAATGTACACACAAATTGCATGCCAACATAAAGATGAAGTAGGGCTTATCTGTGGCATCCAGCTTTATATGAAAATGGATAAACGCGACGTGAGCGTATTCCTTGCCAGGCAGGCTAAGATTAAAGGCAGGGATATTTAAAGGGTAGAGTGTTTTTTAAATTTAATCTATTTGTATTGAAATATGATTGCTGAAATAGTTGTCAGAATTGTATTACAGCTCAATATCAATCTAAGCCTGTCTGAGCTCATGTGCAATTCAATAAATCTTACCTTGAGCTTTTATAAAGAGACCTGTTTCGAGCTTACCACTCAACAAGAGGGCACAGTCCGTCTGTTTGTCCCTCTGTACGCCGCACCCGACTTGAAAACAAAGGCCTTGGCATTAGCTCAAGCAGTCGGCAGACGATTTCCTTCCGCATACTGTACTTAAAGTTATACACCTTGCAACTGGTGGACTATTCAATAGTTGTTTGCATTGTTTTGTATTCGAAAATACCTTAGGAAAATATTTATATGTGAATAATCGTTTTCTTTTCTGTTTGTTCTATTTACTGTTAAGGTTTTTATTTTAAAATCATGTTTTTTAAAAAGATATTTAATTATGAATGCTTTTTTTGTCGGCTACTCTTAGCTAACAATAAATAAATAATAAAATATAAGATCAAAGGTATCATTCCCTATTCTATGCAAATATACAAACTGAGAATATATTAATCTTATAGTCTCTATCGAAGGAAATATTCTAAGACAAGATTTCCCTTTCGTTGGCTTCTATCCAGTGCTTTGTAGTTATACGTAAATACAAGTAAAGCTTGTGCTCCATCAATTCCAACACAAGCTCTCTCTGTATGCTGTATTCAAAACTGGTTGATCAACATTCGTGTGCATTGCAATACTCGTAGAAGGGATTACAACATACGATGTTGAGTTCAGTTGCGAGATTCAGTAGATGGACAGCTTAGTTCAACGTTTTCCAAGATGAACTTATGAAATAAATGAAATACATACGACAGAACTGAATTTATGACACTGCTATGGAGCACATATCTTAATGCGTCAATCGCAAAAACCGTTAAATACACATAGAACCGAAACTTATCTTTATGACGCACAAATAAGGCCTTCATCACGCCATGATCGTCTTTGTTATGTGACCTATGGCGCACTTATCGATGTGGCTCTTTGTGCTTATCCCTGTACATGTTTATGTGTACACTATATGCACATACATAAGTATTATAAAGTTTATGGTGTGTTCTAGCTGAGAACCGCGGCGTCTTGATTCTCAGCTGACTGCAGGAAACTGTAGCTTTGAGTCCATCAAGGAATCAAAAAGTCGTAGATAAAAGATTTTTAGATATGTAAAAGGGAACAAGTCCACATCAACAAGCAGACAAACTGACACATCTCATTTTTAGAAGTTCACTAAGCATTTTCAGTTTTATATATATTTTAAACTCGTGGTCCGATTGAGATGATCGAATAACTATCAATTTTTATCAAAAGGCCCCACCCGCTGCAATCATTTTAATTTTGCACTACTCACTAACACCCTCTTATCTGATGAACCAGGTTAGTAACCTAAAGTATTATACTCTTTTCTAGACGTTTTAAGGTTCCTTCCCCAATCCCTCCAAAGTTGAAAGATTTCGTACTATCCTTTAGTGATAGTGACCTTCAGTTTTGTCGACCTTCTGAGGCGGTTATTCGGAATGATTACAAACTTTTTTTGCCCCAAATGTAAGATCTAGACTTGGCTTAGATGTGGTTTAAGCAATGGACTTATTGAGAGGCGAGTTCGGTGAACATTTTGTTTCACTAAGCAGATGGACCATTTTTCTGAATTTTATGTATTTTTTGTTGAAAAACTTTTCTATAGCTCTTAGAAAATCACCCTTTATATTCCGTTGGCTATACACGGCCATAGTCAGACATATCCTGTTATACGCGATACTAGTTTGGTGGCCGGCCCTATCAAGGCAATCCATCACAAAACCACTAAATAAATAAATATGCATCACAGGTGGTCTCAACACAACACCGACTGACGCTCTTGTTGCTATTCTTAACTTTCCTCCAATTCAACAAATAAGCCTAGAAGTATCCACCCTGGGAGCTATCCGTCTTAGAGATATCAACCTCCGGGGAGCCTTCGGGACCCGTCGGGACGCCCCTTAATTTTAAAAGATAATGCCACCATCCCTTCCAAAACGGTATATTGTATGCCGACCGAGCACACAATTAAAACAACCCGTTTTAATATACTCATTCTTCGTAGAGAGGAATGGATCATCAAACCTCCAGGCTATCCTTCTTTACTGACGGTTGAAAGTTGAATAATTAAGAAGGAGGTGGAATGCACTTAGCAAGTAGGTATAGGTTTCCTTAAGGTCTCCGGATCATTGCAGTGTGCTCCAAGCTGAAGTTCTGGCGATAAACGAAGCCCAAACCTAAAGGGTATCCCAGCCAAGATTAACATCCAACAACTGCGCTCGCGTGGTCCAGTCCCTAACAGGCCATTGGCTAGTGGGGATACACGCCCTAAGACTAAATGTCCCCTACAATGACTTCTGCAGGTGCTGCAGGGATGTCGACTCGTCGACACCGTCCTAACCAACCTACCTTAACTATTAGGTTGCACTTTTGTTAGCTAAAGCCAAATCTTTTGGTCTCATCTGATTGGAAAGTCGTAGCAAATTTTTCGTATTTCCTGTATATCTTCCACCCCTCGTACTGCTTATGTCACTAGCGTGAACACAGTGGACAGTAGACGCGTTCACAGTGATAAAAAAGAAAAAAATAATTTAAAAAGAAAACTAATTATGCCATTCTAAGAAATTTACTGTTTTAAATGACTCAAGTTTCTGGAACATACTAATTGAGGAAGTTTTCTAGGAACTGCACTTGAAATGAAACTGACTTGGTCATTTACGAACTTGTTGGGTTTCTTGTAAAACAATATATAGATAATAGTTGAAGTGAGCGCCAGAAAGGGAATATACATATACAAATGTACAGAGAAAAACATGCATTACAATTATTAATGTAGTGTCAACATGGGAATGGAATGCTCTAATTAGCCAAATTGGCTGGCAAAGACGTAGTTGTAAACACTTGAGATTGGTGGAAACTATGTATAAAAGCCATTGTTTTGGATTCAACTTCAACAATTCGGAAACGAAAGCGGTAAAGTAACCAAGTTCAGTTAGTTATCCTTTCGAGCAACAGTCCCCTGCATTAGATGAAATATCGTAAGTGTTGAATGCCACACAAGTTGAAGGAATCAACCGTTTAATGGACGAATATCTTTTCAGTTCATAGTCAACTTGTGGCCTTTGTGGCGGTTGCCATAGTCGTAGCATCCACAAATGCCGAACACAAAGAACTGCGTCCCAGTTGCGACAGCCTTGTAGAAGGCACCCATCTGCTTGATCCTTCCCAATGTGATGGATATTACATCTGCATCAGCGGCAAAGCTGTTCATCACAGCTGCCGTTCGGGACAATTCTACGACGAGGCCAACAACTCCTGCCAATTGGCCAATCTGGTTAGGTGTGTCGATTTCCGTGGCTCAGGGGTGCGCGTATCAGCTAGGATGGGTGGCGGTGCACCTGCCGCTGATCCTCCAAAGGAGCCTTGCTCATGTGATAACCCAATAACTACTACTCCCTGCAATAAAAAGGCACCCACCACAACTTGTGAGCCACCACCACCAACCACAACAACTTGCGAGCCACCACCACCAACCACAACCACTTGTGAGCCACCAAGACCCACCACAACAACTTGCGAGCCACCACCACCAACCACAACCACTTGTGAGCCACCAAGACCTACCACAACCACTTGCGAGCCACCAAGACCTACCACAACCACTTGCGAGCCACCAAGACCTCCCACAACAACTTGTGAGCCACCACCACCAACCACAACAACTTGTGAGCCACCAAGACCTACCACAACCACTTGCGAGCCACCAAGACCTCCCACAACAACTTGTGAGCCACCAAGACCCACCACAACAACTTGTGAGCCACCAAGACCTCCCACAACAACTTGTGAGCCACCAAGACCCACCACAACAACTTGCGAGCCACCACCACCCACACCATGTGAACCTTCCACAACAACAACATGTGCCCCTCCAACAACCACACCATGTGGCCCTCCAACTACCACATCTTGTGCCCCTCCGACAACCACATGTGAACCACCCAGAACCACACCATGTGGACCACCCAGAACCACATCTTGTGCTCCTCCGACAACCACATGTGAACCACCCAGAACCACGCCATGTGGACCACCCAGAACCACATCTTGTGCTCCTCCGACAACCACATGTGAACCACCCAGAACCACGCCATGTGGACCACCCAGAACCACATCTTGTGCTCCTCCAACAACAACACCTTGTGGACCACACAGAACAACATCTTGTGGACCACCCACAACCACACCTTGTGGACCCCCCAAAACCACATCTTGTGGACCACCCACAACCACACCTTGTGGACCACCCACAACCACATCTTGTGCTCCTCCAACACCAACCCCCAAACCGAGTTTCTTGGACAACCTGATTCCCAAACCTCTACTGGACTTGTTGAGCTTCTCAAACAAGGATTGTCAGATCCGGACTGATGGCACCTTCCTACAGGACTCTAGGCACTGTCGCCGATACTACGAATGCCAAAGTGGAGTCCGCAAGATCCGCAATTGTAAATCAGGCAGCTGGTTCGACATTGAGGCCGGTGAATGTCGTAGTCGTAGCTTGGTACTCAACTGTCCCGCCCAACGAAATTGATGAGTGATCCATCCTTCAAATGAAAAGGGGACAAGTAGAAGTTTGCAAGCATTGGGGGGCATTCCACAGGTAATTCCATTACCTATCAACATGTAAATCAGCCTACTACATCAACAGTTATCACCACGATACGTTTCGTATGATACCGTTACCAAAATCTTCTAACTGTTTCTGCTGATTGAAAAAAGTAGGAATCAGATACGATAATTGGTGACTAAAATCACCTGTTGAATGTCCCTATTAATGCTTGCAAAGTCAAATGCATAAAAGTAAATAGCTCAACTGTACTCAATTAAATAAAAATGCTGTTTATTAAAAATTCCTTTGTTTTAAAAATACTTCAGATAAGTGCTGCCAACTTGCTTCTAAAACTTTCTCTGAGTTTCTAGCAGAGCCCGCAAAATATGCCCAACCAAATTTTTCTGAACATTCTGCGCACTGAAAAAACCAAAAAAGTAAACACCACATGAGTAAAAACGCTCCGTATTTTATTTATTCGAACAAACCGTTCTCACAAAATGAAGTACAGCCACTGAGAGTACAGTTTGCGAGAGAGCACTTTGCCAAGCAATTTGTTTTGCTAAGCCGGCGAACAAAAATGAAACGAATAAGGTTGGTTCCGGCTGAAGTTCCGCTCTGTTGAGCGATCCCGATCCGCTCTCTTCTAAAAGCGCTCGCAGGACCTTGGAAAAAATAGAGCGATTTTCGGGAGCTCTGGTTTCATTAATTGGTTCACTAATCACATTCGCACAACTGACCGATTCCTCCACTTTATTTAATAACGTATTTATTTGGTGAAGTCGCGATAAGAAATCAATTAATATATTAATTAAGATTAATACATATACAGTCGAACTTCCCTAACTCGAATCACCATTATCCACGAAAAAAGTTCGAGTTAGGGAAGACTTCGAGTTAGGGAAGTAGAATTATATGAAATTTGCCAAGTATTGCCACTCGATTCTGTTCGAGTTAGAGAGACTTCGAGTTAGGGAAGTTCGAGTTAGGGAAGTTCGACTGTATCTAAATCAGGTTTTCATACGACTCATAAAAGAGCGGAGAGCTATAAAAATAACGAAGGGGGAAACGTTCTGTAATGAGAATGTTAATTGCTAACATGGCACATTGGAAGAATTGCCCCTTTTTTTTTTGGCAAAAACCTCTAAATGTAAAGCTAGAGACTTGTACTTTGGTATGAATCTTAGTTAGTCAAAAGTAAAATTTATATTTTTTTCAATTTTCTTAGTTGGATCTAAAAAAGTTGGACCTCCTTTTCCCTTTATCCACGAATATAAAGGATAATATTTCAAACTTTGCATGATTGCTAATCAGACTAAAGTAGAATTTATATTATTTTTTGTTTCTTCATTTTAACATGTTCCTAACAAAATTAAGATTAAATGTTTTCGATGATGAGGGACAATTGCTTTCTCAAAGAAATATTACACCCATAAAAATAAAAAAAATAAATTTAGCGTTTTTGCCAAAAAAAATCGGGATTTCCTCCCAATGTGCATTGTATGTATTATCATCGTATTGAGATAACGCTAACCGCTGTTTATAAAAGCGCGATATTTATAGATCTATGCCATTGACAGATGATTATCTCCTTTCTTTGTGCATCGAGAATTGCTTTATTTGTAAGTGGCAGCAGATTACGAGGTCTAAGTTTGATTGAAGCACATTAACCTATACTTTTGTACTGATTCAAATGGGGCCAGACAATAACAGAATAATCACATATGTACAATGTACGTACATATGTATGTACTCATAAATATACAATATTTATATTATTGTTTTTGAAAAAAAAAGCGTATTCAGATTTGTCGTTGGCCGATAACACGTTCGTCACATCCGCCCCAGAGGGGGACTTAAAGAATAGTAATTCCTTGACAATGAATAATCACTGTGCACCGAGTTATCGGTGCATGATTAGTGATGGTCTGATTTGCCGGGGCCTTTCCATATCAACTCGAAAATGCGTTATCACAGAAATTGATATTGATGAGAGAGAAAAAAAGGAAATAGATAAAAGCTAGAGCGACAGACTTGGAGATACCTTTTAGACTGGAATTATGAGTTATTCGTGCATTATTTTAAACAACATTTCTGAATAGTAACAGGGAATGAACAGGTTTTAAAAAGTCGCTCTTTGAACTATGCCCTGGCTGATTATTTGGAGAGATCACAATCTACAAAGTTCAAATGTTTAATATTTACTAATTTGCATTCACTAGTATTAAAATTAATTAAGCCCATATATTATCAATTGACAGACAATTGTCAACAACACATTTTGATTGCTGTGCCAATTGCCAAGGTGTATGCTAGAAATTAGAGCACATTTCTATACAAGCATGTGTATTCTAAATACTATATACTGGTAACAGATAGATCTACTATATTGAATGCATTTACATAAAAAGTCAAATGATGGCCAAGGCCATTGCAACTGTACATCGATCAATATGCGTGATTCTGATCTGTGATCACGTTCAAGAGCAATGTACGAGTGTAAAGATACATAGATACATCGTATATAACTTGTTTTTTAAATGTATCTGATGGATACTCTATATGGCAGTTGTGGTTGAGAATTACGACCAGTTGAAATGAAAATAATTGCGCAATAAATCTAGTTAATGCACTATAATAAAAGTGATTTATTTTTAAATGAAATGATTTAACATATGTTTTCAAGTTTTTTATAATAAATGTTTTATTTTTTTTTTTAGGTCAACTTTTTAATATGCCAAGTATGTGCGCTCTTCCTGGCCTCGCTCTTTCGTTCGTTTCTCCATCCGTCAAAGGTGTCCTGCGAGGTGCGTCACGCCTTTGGCCTGTCATTGGGATTGACCTTTGGCTACTTTTGCTTTGGTCAACAGGCCATTCACATCGCCGGATTGCCGTTAATATGTTACATTGTCATACGGACACAGGATCCACGCATTGTCCAGAGGTGCGACCGGAAGCAGAAACCAGCTCCAAACTGAGATTGAAACTGATGTGTATCTGTTTTGCAATTGCAGGAGCGTCATAATTGTGGCCATGGGTTACTTGCTGTGCGTGCATCTGATGCGACAATTCTACGACTACGGCTCCTATGCACTGGACATAACTGGACCATTGATGATCATCACACAGAAGGTGACCAGTCTGGCGTTCAGCATTCACGATGGTTTCGTGCGCAAGGATGAGGTGAGTGACCGTTTAATTAACGTCAATTAACTGCTAATGATTGCTAATTATCCTTGTTTACAGGACTTGACAAAGGCGCAACAATATCATGCCATCAGAAAAATGCCATCGGCTCTGGAATATTTCTCGTACGTGTGGCATTTCCAAAGCATTATGGCCGGTCCGTTGGTCTTCTACAAGGATTACATTGAATTTGTCGAGGGCTACAATCTCTTGAAGCGTCCGGCATCAAATGTAAGTGGACCACAGATGTGCTGACGGTGTGTGGCATGTGGGGCATGTGATTATGTGGTCATCTGCATAATAGAACTGCAGTGATTTCATTATCTATGCAACTGTGCGACAGCAAAAATTCAACTAGAATATGTGTATGTACATATCCTGCCCACATTGCCAAAGACGTGGAGAGAGTGAGGAAAAAAGGGAATTGACCTTTCTTTCCAACCACTGTCTGCCATTTGCCAGCAGATGTCTGTTGTCTGCTATCCTCCTTTGTCCTTTCGTCCATCGTCTGACTCATCAATTTCAATTTGCAATTCTCTCATTGCCACACTACAATGATTTTTGATTTCAGGCCAATCTGGAAAATGGCAAATCGGAATTGGTGTTGGAGCCATCGCCAACGAAAACAGTGATACGCAAAGTACTTGGCAGCCTGGTGTGTGCATTCATATTCATGAAGTTTGTGAAAATCTATCCAGTGAAGAATATGAAAGATGATGACTTTATCTATGGCACAAGCATACCCTATAAGTTCTGGTATGCCATGATGGCAACCACCTGCATACGCTTTAAGTATTATCATGCATGGCTTTTGGCCGATGCCATATGCAATAATTCGGGCTTGGGCTTTGACGGCTACGACAAGGATGGCAATGCCAAATGGGATCTAATATCTAATATTAATGTGCTCTCATTCGAGGTAAGTCCAAATACACTCTGTAAATTGTTGACAATTTAATGAAAACGTTTTATTTGCAGTTTGCCTCCAATATGCGCGATGCAATTAACAATTGGAATTGCGGCACAAATCGCTGGCTCCGCACCCTCGTCTATGAGCGTGTGCCCAAAAAGTATGGCACACTGTTGACATTCGCCCTGAGTGCCGTGTGGCATGGTTTCTATCCTGGCTACTACTTGACCTTTGCCACGGGCGCCGTTATGGTTACAGCAGCACGTTTCGCACGTCGCATGTTCCGCCATCGGTTCCAGAGCACACAAGTTACGCGCATGTTCTACGACATTCTTACCTGCATCACCACACGCATGGTGATGGGCTACGCCACATTCCCATTTGTTCTGCTTGAATTTATGGTAAGTCAATGCGTATAATTTCTATCAAGTCTGCAATAGTGATATAAATACAAACAGTGAATCGAGCTTTATATTCAAATAAAAGAGTCGACAAAATAATATGGGTCCAGCTGTCCAAATATCTCCAAATAATATCGATACGTGTATCAGGCTTCCCCAAAAAATGTAAAAGAAAACGTAGTTGTAAATACAAAATACATGCCTAAACTTTGACTTGTAAAGTTGCTAAGTCAAATATCAGTTCAAAACAGAACAGACCTTTTTTTTTTTGTTTGGCCAGAATGCGATTTTGATGCAAATCTTGAATTTCAAGTCTAAGAATTTAATAAACTCCTGCCATAATTACCTGAACTTAATATTGCAAACAAACTGCGTTGATGTTCATTTCGGAATAGGTTTGCAGACTTGTTTTCTATAATGATAATATAAATTAAAACAAATTCTAATCGCTTGCCTCTCTTTTGCATTACAGGGCAGCATCAAATTGTACCTGAGATTTTATTTGTGCCTTCATTTAATTTCACTAGTGACCATATTTATTTTACCAAAATTCATACGAGGTGAGCCGCGTTCACAACGATCCGGCAGGAATTCCGCCGGAACGGATGTGAAGGCTAACAAGAGCGATGGCAACATTACAACGAATGCTGCTGATCAGCCGCTGGCGTTGGCCAACACCGATGATCTCAATGTAGAGGAGGAGGGAGAGGATAGTAAGCTCGCTAAACGTAACGACACAATGCCACAGCAACAACAAACGCTACAATACAATCTGAAGCAAAGTCAGTCACAGAATAATGTAATACTCCAACCACGCCCACAGCAACAACAGCATCAACAACCACTGAGTCCAAATCTGGCACAAACGAGCGCTCTAGACGCGGTTAGTGTGCCGCACGACCAATGCGAAATGGACCAATTGTCGAGCAAGCTGAAGGAGAAAATTGAAGCGGAAACCAAAAATATTGAGGAATTCATTGATAAGACTGTTACCGAAACTGTTAGCGGCATCGTTGAGTTCAAGAACGATCTGATGCGTGACATTGAGTTTCCCAAACTGAAGCTAGCCGCCGGATCTGTCAGCACTGGTGCCGCCAATTTGGTGGATGCCGCAGCTGCCGGTCTACGCAAACGCAACATATCCTCTGTGCACGACAGTAACAGCAACAACACTGGCACTCCCACCACTGAGCATGCCCCCGAGGAGAACAGTGGTGCATTCTTAAAGAAGGAAATCGATGTGATCAATGCCGTCGTCCAGCAGGCGAATGTATTACCTGCTGTGCTTAGCAATGGACATGCCAAATAGTAGCTGGGCAAATAATTTAAACGGCAGCTGCAATAAACTCTGGACAATTAGAATTGAAACGGCTGGGACAAATGGAAGAATTAACCAAGGGGAAGAGGTGCTTCTGCACACACAAACACACACATATATATATACACACACACACAATCAATAAACGCACACAGAAACCACGCCAATACAATTACAAAATCAAGAAAGTAATACTAAAATACATGTTTTTTTGGTTTCAAGATTTTATTTATAATCAAAATAATTGCAGAGTTTATTAATTGTTTTTACAACGCATGTAAAATTGATGATATATAATAAAACAATATTGTATAGTTGTCAAAACTAAATAGCCAAAATAATAGTTAAATACAACGGATATCAATTGATTCATGTTCAAGTGATTTTTGCTCATTATCATTATTATTATTGTGAGCGACTGTAAAAGAATGCTATCTTATACTGATGAATATGAATATTATCTGTCTATATACAATACATATATTGAAAATATCTAAATGTGCTGCATGATGACGTATAATTGTTGTTAATTGTATGTAACTATCGTACGTATTTCGTTGTTGGTTTGTTAAGCGCGAGCAACGTCATAAATATTTATGTATCTATTAT
Organism: Drosophila recens; assembly: GCA_037043495.1. NCBI lineage: Eukaryota > Metazoa > Arthropoda > Insecta > Diptera > Drosophilidae > Drosophila > Drosophila recens. The sequence continues at coordinate 29,434 of JBAMBJ010001808.1, read as the reverse complement.
GTATTTAAGAATTCTTCCACTATGTACAATTTGTTTACATTTTTACCATATAGTCTATGTACGTACACAGGTCCAAAATGAAAAACAAAAAGAAAACAACTGCTTATTTGTATCATATTATCAAGTAGAAGATCCACAAAGCGCAGTGCGCACGAACAAATCGAACTAATCCTAAAGAATGGCACCAATCAAATCCTCTTTCAAGCCTTTGCTACAATTAAAAAAAATATCACATACAAACAACTCAACCAAAACTCAACTTTAGACTGAAGCTATTGAAAAGTAATAACTAAAACAAAATACAAATTGCATAAACAATATAATGGAATGGATGCAAATAAACGAAACACGCGTAGTTCAAGTTAGTTGTTAAGAGACAAACATTAAATATAATTCCGATCGATATTATTGTTTACCAACAATAACAAGTATGTATGTGTGCCTGTGTGACAAATACAACAACAATAAAGGGGCTTTTAACAGCCTCAATGATTTATGTAGTCCCTTCTTCCCCGGCAATGTCTGCTGGACTTTTTGTATGTTTATATTAATTAAAAAAAAAAATCCCTCTACTCCTTTGGTAGTTTAAGCACATTTGACTCCTATACTATAGTACATGTACTTAGCATGTATATTGTTTAAAACATTTTTTTGTTATTTTCTAATAAATTTAATCATCACACTCACGTATATACGTATATATATGTATACATATGTATATTTTTTATATTTATAGTAATAAAAGAAACCACAAAAAAAGTAATAATAAACAATGCAGAGCACATTTGTTTGGATTGATACGTTCCTCGGTCCACGGGGACGAGAGAAATGCACAAACTTAATGCATTTATAAATTGTCCAATGATTAAATACAGAAGAAGAATGCGACACGGTACAAGACAAACTTAACAAACTTGCCTAAAAGAGAGAATATAATAAAAATAAAATGTATTACATTGGGTGTTTTTCTTTATTAACAATGTACATCAAAATGCCAGGCTGCCTGTGATCTTGTAAAAGTCTTCCACCTCCTGGGATGACTTCATCACACACAAGTGTATTTCGTTGCATTGTGCAGTACCAAAATCGGAGTCCCCGAAGCGTTTAAGGATCTCGCGGCCATCAAAGGCGCTCGTATTATCCTTACGAAGCCGAGAATTCATCACAGTCATGTGAAGCTTAATGCTATCACGTTGATTATTATCTGTGGCACATAGTCCTGTTGTTTGGAAATGTTTCAAGCATTTGTCGGCGAATTGTTGAAGCTCTGGCGACTCTACACACGCATAAAGCACTCGGATCGAGCTTGGATCATCGTTCATGATCTCGAGTCCCTTGATTTTCAGGTTAAAGGGCGTGCTCAAGCCGGACAACCATTGGCGACAGGTTAGCAGCTCATTAACAGCTTTCTTACGTTCAGCGTCATCCAAGAGCACATAGACGCCCAGGGTAATATGAATGCATCGTTCCGATACAAATAGCTCCGAGTCTATGCCTGGTAGCTGGGCATCCAAAATACTTTGCCTAAGCTCCACAAAACGCTCCTGCACTTGACCCGAGTTTAGGGGCACTGCCAGGAAATGAGTTGGCTTCATGCGCTTTCGTAGCGAATCAATTAAAAGCCGTATTTTTCGCAGTGCAGCACAAACATTACTGCGCTCATTCGATTTGATAAGCAAGTCATTGGATATATCATTTTGACGTGGCACGTGAATATCCGTTTTGGTCTCAGTTTCAATGCGACGTTTTGTAGTGCCCTTGAAGCCAATTAGACCACCGTAAAAAGATCTGTAATAACAAATAGCTAAAGTTAATTAGAGAACAATAAAATTAAAAGTAATCCAATACGTACTTGGGCACAGGTAGCGCCAGTTTGTAGCTGCCATCGGGCAGCTGCTCGATATTGCACTCGGCACTGTCGTCCTCGTAATCATCATCAGCGTACAGATCAGGTTCCTCATAGTCCTTGGAAGTATTTTGGTTCTTCGAATTCCATTTACTGCCACCGAAATCGTCGTGCACAACGTTAACGCGATAGTTTCGATTGTGGCTCAAGCGTTGAGTTGGAGGTGCAAGAACGTTGCGACTCATTTTGCTGCATGCAATGTACGATGGTGAAGCTTGTTCAGGGGATTACCCAAGTCAGAACTCATCAGAATGAGTCCCTTGCCAATTGACAATTGCTTAGGGCTGTGTAGTGTTGGGTTGCTCATGAGTGAGTGAACAAAAAAGAGTTGCTCCCTGAAGTGAGGAAGTGAACATGTTCCTTCCAAATTGCTCCCGGAATACCATTATTGTTGATATCGCTATTCACGCGAATCTCTATTCGATACTAGTTCCAGTCACGGAACCTGTGCTAGTTCACACGTGCAGTTGTTTTTAACAACAAGTAGTTACTTGTTGAGGATATTTATTAACTTAAACTTAGCACGATGTCTGCAATAATTGCTGACAATAGAAACACAAAGCCCGCGGAACCCCACAAGTCGTGGAAAAAGATAAACGAGGGCGCAAGGCGCTCAAACGACAGCGGAAGCAGGACAAAGCGTTGAAGGATTTGCAGAAAGCGCAGGATGCAGAAGCGTCGGCCAAGGATGCCTCTGATGCAGCGAAAGCTGTTAAGCCAAATCCATCAACAGTGAGCATAGCCGTGCCGGGGTCTATACTGGAGAACGCGCAATCCGCCGAGCTGCGGGCCTATGTTGCCGGTCAAATTGCCCGAGCTGCTTGCATATTCCGTGTCAATGAGGTAATTGTATTTGACGATGTGGGCGTGGCAACGGCCCGTGAGACGAAGCGAAGCTACGAACAAGATGCCGATGGCAATGGAACGGCTACAGTGCGCAGTAGCTCCCTGCAATTGGCGCGCATTCTGCAATACCTGGAGTGCCCACAATACCTGCGCAAATACTTTTTTCCACTGCACAAGGATCTGAAGTACTCGGGCCTGCTGAATCCACTTGACACGCCACATCATCTACGGCAGCAAAGCAAGTTTCGGTATCGCGAGGGCGTCGTGTGCGACAAACAGGCCAAGGATGGACACAGCTATGCAAATGTGGGCTTGTTGAATGATGTGCTCATCGACAAGGCCCTAGAGCCGGGTGTGCGAGTAACTGTCAAAATGGAGCCACCAAGTGGTAAGCATTGCATATAGCTAACCAAAAGTTCAATCCCCAAATAAATGTTTTACCTTGTATGCAGAGACGAGCAGGAAACAGCGCGGCACATTGGTCAGTCCGGATGAGCCGAGGAGGGAAACGGGCGTCTACTGGGGATATCAGGTGCGCATTGCACACTCGCTCTCTGAAATCTTCACAAAATCACCCTACGAAGGTGGCTACGACGTGACGGTGGGCACATCTGATCGCGGCACCAGCGTACATGATGTTCCCAGCAAATCGTATCAGTACAATCACATGATCATAGTGTTTGGCGGTCTGCAGGGGCTTGAGGAGGCGCTGGCCAACGACGAGAAGTTGACTGTGGACGAGCCCGAAATGCTCTTTGATCACTATGTCAATGTGCTGCCCAAACAGGGATCACGTACCATACGCACCGAGGAGGCGCTGCTCATAGCTCTGGCTGCCTTACAGGAGAAGTTGCACCCACAGCACGCCGATGTTGAGAGCGATTTGAGTGATCTATTACCGCGTAGCGAAGACACAGGCGTCACAATGACACGCGATGTCCTGGTGAGCAAGAAAAAGAAAAGGAAACACGAAGAGATGCCTGAAAAGCATGACATGAATGCATCCGAATCAGAGCCAGCATCAGCACCGGCCCCAGCGACAGATTTAATTCCAATTCCAGCTCCGAAGCCAACTCCGAAGCCAGCTCCGCTGCATGCGAATCCATTTAATGATCGTGCAGCACAAGTTACTGCCACAGAGGCCGACTTTGAAGTGGTGCCTGCCACACAGGCTGTGGCGTCTCTCCCAGATGCTGGCAACGGAAACGAGGATGATTTGAGTCGATTCGATTGAAATAGTTTTACAGTTTTCAATTTATTGTTTTCACTATATTTGTTAACTATAGTTTACTCCCCAAACACTTAAAATACATAATATATTGATGACATTGCAGTGATTTCTTTTGCTTGAACTAGCTGTATCTGTATCTTAATATCTGAGAGAAACCACAAATGGATTTCTTTGATTTTTTGTTCATAACGCTCTAATAACATTTGACTTATGAATCTATACAAAAATGTTGGAATGTTTTCTATTTCTCATCTGTGCAACGTCTCTTACAATAAACGAACCTTTTGGAGTGATCTTGAAATGCAGCGTTCGATATACATGGGCAGATAAGCAGCTATAGGCATTTGCTACATATGCATGATATATGTATGTGTATACGAGTAATAGGCGTTATTCAGTCAAGTCACTTGCACTGTCAACATAAGACACAAAGAATTTGATAACAATGGTGCGCTTATCATACAGTTTAACTTAATATACCAACTAGTACAAAATACAGTATACCTAGAAACTAGACAAACTTTAGGCTGCCTTGAAATCGTTCTCTTTTCATATTTACATTTAACTCTTTAATTCTCTCTATATGTAATATGTGGCCACATTATCGCTGGTCATGATTAGCTACGGAATGATCGAGTCCTGAAAGCGTGCTTCTGTTAGAAATTCCTCCTCCAGCTCGATGCGCGTATCGCTATGATAGCCCAGCAGCGATTCGGTATCCTCCTCAAGATGTCGTATGGGATAGCTAATGCCATCGCCAAAGCTAAGAGATTTTTGCATAACAACATTGTACATGATTCATAAATAATACACAATACAGAAATAGAAATAACAAACATTGGGAAAATGTATCGCAACGACAATGATTATTGAATATTGATGTGTGTTTTGTAATTGTGCTTGAATTGATTGATGATTGATTGAATGGTGCGATGCGGTGCAAAGAAGCAAGAAGTGTTTTCAGCTAGAGACTGAGATACTTCGACTTTGATTTGATATTGGCAAATTAAAAACAAACCTGAGTATTCATAAATATATATATATTTTTTAACCTTCAACTTAATCGATTCAAATTTTCAAGTATACAAAACATTGTCATATCAAAAGTAAAAGCCATAAATCTAATGAAAATTAAACTTGCAAAATGTTAACAACTAACTACGAGTATGTTACGTATTATTAAAGTTAATAAAAGCATCAATAATGCCTCAGTTAAAATTCGTGTCTATCATGGGCTGTGCTGTGGATCATTTTGGTATTACAACAAGTCTTATATGAAGTTAAACAATTTGCTCAAATAATTGTGAATTCATCAAATGATTATTATTATTATTATTAATATAAATTACTAGTTGTATGTGCTCAAGAGATGCTTAAAATTCGTACAAGATTTAACAAGAATTAAGTTAATGCTACTACTTAGTATTGCCAAAAGTTCAATCAGTTAATTTCGTCAGGCCACGGCTTACAGAATGCGTCTTGGGCGTGCCATTTATATATGTATGTATGTATCTATATAGGTAAACAATTACTTAGCCTAAACAATATGTACTTAATGAAATATATGTATTTTGATAGTCTCATTGAAATTGATATATAAAACATATGTATGTGTACTGTCTTGTCTGTTGGGACTTGGAATCGAATTGGGAATCGAACTGGGCAAGTAGCTGTAGCGGGTTTAGAGGTTACATAGTTGGTATACATTTTACAGATACATTATCTCAACCGTTAATAAAACTTACGATAGATATATATATATTATTAAATACACATTTACAACACACTTCATCGTCGACTGGCACGAGCTCTGGCAGCTACCATTTAATGAGAACAACATCATGGAACTTCTTGCATGTGATCCTGGCTATTCAAATGTAATGATCTCTATACGATTTTATCTGCAGCGCCATTGGCCAAGTGGGGACCACCATTCAACACGCTAGCATCCTTGGCCGACTGATCACCGATTATATCGATGACTAAGCCGCCGCCATTGCTTGTGTTTGTCGCTGGAGCCTCGGCGGACAATGGTAATGGTACTGTTTGCTCAATATTAACAATAACTTGACTAGACGGGATCTGTTGACCATTGTCTAGCTCCAGATGAGGTTGATGATTATTGAGTGGTATTGCGTCAATCAACTTATCTGTCGGTTGGACCTCTAACCTGTTGGTGTTGGTGCTGGTGTTGCCCATCGCATCGTAACGCTGGTTGCCCGTCTGATCTGTCGCCGTTGGGTAGCTCAATCCGTCACCATGACTAAACGGGTTAATCGATGTTGAGTTGTTTGATTTGAATAAGTGAATAAGCAGAAGGTAGGTTTTGTATTCGTTAACAGAAATTTAAACATAAAACAAATTGTTGTTGTTGTTGTTGTTTGTGGTAATTGCAATTTTTGAATGTTTGTTTGTTAGATTTTGCATTTTATACAATTTTGTTTAGTTATTCTTTTTTTGTTGCTCTTAATGTTGGAGTTAAACGAATCGTGTATGATATAAATAAGCATTTTGTTAATTATAATTACATCCCTGCAGCGATTCTTACAACGTCTAGTAACTATTTATACATAGATATTATATACTGTCTGGCTGACTGCAGAAAATGATAAGTAAATTATAATTCTGCCATCGCCCGACATTGTCCATTATCCGTTATCTGCACTCAGTTCTAGTTAGCCAATTTTAGTAACGATATTGGTTATTGCTTAAAACTAAATTATGTTTACATTAAAACAAACAAAATAACATTTTGTGTGAGAGATTTACAGCTTTCGATTTGACAATTCCTGGGTTAACATTAACAAGTTATCGACTTAAGCTAATTAGTGTAATTGATTAAGGTGCCAAAAATAGTATATGTAAAAAATGTGTATCTCCTACTCATAAGCGTGTAATTTAAATTTGAAAACATGCCTTTAATTTGCCAAATAGTGAAAAAGAATTTAAGAAAGCGAATAACAATTAAAAACAACAAAACACACACAAAAAACAACAACTAAAGAGAAGGTCAGAGCTCGATTGTTTCTTTAGAGTGCAGCTTATAAATTAGTTGCAAATGCAATGATCTAATGAAATGAAATGATGCCACAATGCATCCACACATACCTGGTAAATATGGGCAGGAACCAGTACTGCCAATCGTCGCCAAATACCTCGCAAAAGTTGGCATAGCGGCCCAGATTATAGCCATTCTTATCCGGCCCGCCAATACGAAAGATGGGAGCTCGGAATGATTCTGTTTATGACAAATTAAAGATTATTATAAATGTATTCAGATTGGAGTATCTGTGTGAGTTCTTACCCAAAGTGGTGCGATTGACGAGCACCAAATAGATGTGGTATCCGAATAAGCTTACCAAACTAATGGCAAACATGATGGAAATGAAGAACAGGAAGAGTATGTGAAAGCGACCCATGCCGCTGCCGTTCAGTTGTCCCTGTTCCAAGTAATGGTTTTCGTTCTTTATATTATACACATATTGCAATATATGTATGTATATAGGTTATTATAATATGTTAAGTTAAACGCACATTCACTAAATACTACTAAGCATACAATACAAACAGTACTCAAGCAGTAATAAGTTGCAAGCAACAATAAATTGGTATCCGAGAGGAACTTACCTGCCAGAACTGGATGAAATCATGCAGCGTGGTGAAGGCAACGTACAAACAGTAAATCAATGCATATCCCAGAAACAATACAAAGAATTTGTAATTGAAGAAGTTAACGCAATTGTTCACCCAGGGGCAATGATGATCCATTTTCAGCACACAGCAACTGCAGACGCTGCAATGATGCGATCGGTCCGGTTTGATGATCTTGCACTTATCACAAAATCTCACAGAGCCGTTCATTGTGCTGCATTTGACAAAAGTAGAATTGATAAGTATAAAAACAAATGATTTATGTTTCAATTCAAACATACCGATTGGTAACTGGCAAATTGCGCGCAAAGTTATTTAAAATGCGCTTCTGAGTCTCGGGATTATCCGCACGAAACAGATGATTCACTTCCTCATCCGGAATGCGCCACTAATAATATTAAAAATATACATATTATAAATATAAAATAATAATGATTTGTTAAGGAATCTAATATTGTGGCAGTCCAAATTTGTTATCGCTGAGCTGAGCAGCCTTATCAGTGATTATATGTAGGCGTGTGAATCACCGTAATCTTTGTGCACTTACATGATCCGGCACGCGGCCAACCGATGTCGAAATCGTTTTCCAGTAGGACCATAGAAACAGTATCAGTGTGATATGATAAAAGAACAGCATGAATATCATGGCCACACGATTTTCCGTGTTTACTGCAAAACGAGAGTAATAAATATACGATATTTTTAATCGGCATTTGACGCTACTCACGAACACATAGCTCCACTACATAGGCGTAGTAGGACCAGCCGATGACGGCGAAGATGAAAAGAACGGGAATCCACTTGAACACAGACATGCAACAGCCGCAAGGTGTCTTCCTCCGACGATTGTCGTCGTTGCCCATGCTATTTGGTATGAACACAATTTAATGCCGTCTCTATTGATGATCGAATCGTCTTTGGCCTGGCCTTGTTGTGGTGTGGGTGTATTATAATATAATGACCAATGTCGTGATTTCCCGTTGCCGCTTTTGTAATATCAGCAACGATTACTCCTTTTGTCGATTCTGAGCTAAGTCGCCAATTTATGTATCTATATCTGCAGACCCTTGGGTTGGTTACACTTTAGTGAATCACAGCGAGGTAATTGCCGCAAACAAAACACGAACACTCATTGGTGATATGGGTATTTTCTTTTTTTTTTTTTTGTATACCAAAGACACTTTTGCTTTTCTCTTCTCCCGCGATGAATACAGCTGGGCGCAAGTGAAAGTGTTTGACTCTAGCTGGACGTCATGTTCTGTAATGCTTTTATTATCTCACCGTCGTCGCCTGCTTGTATTTAGCAATTTAAGAAGTGATTCCTTTGATAACCTGATTATATCCCGCACGAAATAAGTATTAAATTTAATTCACATACACATACAGGGAACAATACACACAAACGGTATGCTACCGTGTGGCAGCCTTGATTTAACTTTGGCAAAACAAGGTGGCAGCCTTGGCTCCCAAAACACGATGGCAACCATCAAGCCACAGAAAAAACTCAAAAAATGAGTTTTTTTGGGCTTAACTTTGAAGCTACAATTTTTAAAATTGTACACGAATTATTGTTTAATTTTTTGGGGTTTTTTTCAATTTAATTTAGATTTAATATACCAATTTCCCCAAACCAAGAGTGGCACCAAACATTCTTTAAAAACAATTTCATTATTTTAGATAATTTATAATTTATTTGGTTTATTGAAGCTGTACTTTATTGAATTATTATTGAATCAAAAATAATAACAATAAAACAAATTCACATTTAAATTTCGCGCCGCGAGAATTAGAGAAAAGAAAACAGGACCAGCAACTGCTACCGATAGCCGATAGCTATCGGAGCTGCAATCTGAGTGAATGACTCACCTAGAAAAAATGAGCAACTGAACAGTTCACCTAAAATGGGCAGTGCTTACCCAACACTGGACTAGGCGATGAGAGATGGACGATATGTATGAGTTGTTAATGATATATCGATAAGTAGATTTTTACGACAATTTAAAAAAAAAAAACGAATTAATAAATACAATTAATTTTAAAGCAATACCTGCTTTGTTTTTGATTTTAGGATCACTAATTTTTGCATAATTTTCATAATATGAAAACCTAAAACCGTAAATAGCTTATAGTGCAAATATAGCCGGTTCGTTTGAGCACAATCATTAAGTCCCAATGATGCCACCATGTTGTGCAGCCGCACACTGTTGAGCTTCGTCGCCGTTAAGGGATGTAAATCATGAATATTGTCACTCATTACAGCCGATACCACCGGTTGGGGTATTGATATCTTTGTAGAACTTGAAAGTCTATATTTCTATATGAAAAAATTATATATATTTTTGACAAATAATAATGATATTTTCGATATTTATTTAAAATATTGCACTTAGATAGATGTGTGCAATCAATTTAAAATAGAAATATCGAACTAAAATATCGCTCAAAATAATAGTATCGCAAAAGAGAATATCAATCGATACATCGATATGTCAATGTGTTATCAACAACCCTAACCACCGGCTGACAAAAATGTATCGAGTCAGCCCAATAAGAATCCAAATTTCAGTATTATAGTAACGTGTGCCGTCGCCAGTGGTAGATATATTCTGTCGCATATCGGATTATGCGTACTGCGTGCGTTTAAAAATTACCAAGTAATTACACAAAAATTTATTAAAATTTTCAGAGTGTTTGCTAGCCACTAAAAGCAGTCAACGCAGTCGTAAACCTTTTGTCTTTTACAACAATTCACATTAGAAATTTTGATTGTGCAAGTGTATGTAAAAATGTGCGCGTAATAAAAAACGAGGGCGCGATATGCACGAGGAGTGAACGGCAGGCGGTGGCGGTGGGCAGCAGTCGGTAGTCGGTAGTCGGCAGGCTCCCACTAAAAAAATATACATACAAAAATCTACCTATCACTTGCCTGCTTTTATTGTTGCTGCTGTCGTCGTCGTCGTCGTTGTTGGCAAGGTTTTTTGGGGACGCCTGTTGGGGCTTCTACTCGTTTGCTGTCTCACTTTGGGGGGACAATCAATAAACGCGCTTAGACATGCCTGGAGAGTGTTGCACTCGTGGTGAAAAATGTGTTTAGGTTTGACAAAACTTTGGCGGTCGATTCGGGTGATGACAGTGGAGAGGGGATCGCGACGTGGTCAAAACCATTCGTGTATAATTGTGATTCAAATGCCGGTTTTGACGTTATTAGTATATTATTTTTTCTAATCAGTTGATCAACCAAATTGCGATAGCGATAAGCTGACAAGTATGTGCTTAAATACATTCCTCTGTATGTGTGTGTGGCCCTATTACTCAATTAATGAATATGCCGCAATCGTTCATTAATTAATTGCGTTTGGTTTTGCTAATTTAATTGAAATTAAAAGATTGTTAACACATTGCAGTCGGGCAAACTGATTGGGATGGCGGCTAATTTAATTGTGGGATATCGAAATCGAAATCGTAATATCCAATTGGGTCACGGTCATCGGCTAACAAGTTTAAAAGGCAGCTTGAGCCTGACTGCCCTAATCAAAATCAGTTTGACCTATAACATTTATTTTGAAACACTTTCAAATTTGTATTTCATTAAAACCGACTCACGTTGGTAGCTTTAACTGTGGGCTGCCCTTTTATGTTCAGAAGTCTTCTAATAAGCGAAATGCCAATCACAGCAGGTGTACCCATTCAAATGGTACACAACACGCACTCAATCGCTCGCTCAGTCAATCGCGCATCCGAGTTTTGTAGCCCTGTGTGGGAGTTGTGCAAGCAGACAGAAGAGAGCGCAGAGAGCAACTGCTCGTAGACAGGCCCAAAAGCACAAAACACAAGTGCAAATAAACAATACAAACAAACGTGCATATGTATGTGTGTAGGTGTACACATTGTACCTATAGTATATGTAGTAAATATATACATTGTACATTTGTATATATTCAGACTTAACAAATTACTGTGCACACACGCAGAAAATATTAAATGTTTATTTAAGCGCAAATAATTCACACAGACACACGCAATGACACACGCACACACACACATACGATTAATTGAACAATTACAGTGGCAAAAACAAAATGCGTGTTGAGTCTTACAAGTTGAACAGAGAAGACGATAGATTAAACAAACATAAATCAGTGAATCTTATTGGACTGCTTATACCTAACGGTACAAATAAGCAGTCGCTTTAAATTTGAAAACTGATATCCAGTGACTTTGAGTGTACACACAATTTCCAATTTCAATTTCAATCAAATCTAATAAAATATTTTGTTGAAACATCAAAGTTACACACAAACAAATACTGTACAAACGCGGGCAGAATTGCCGCCGTAACGTCAGCAGCGACAGTGACAGCAGCAGCAGCAGCAGCAGCAGCAACAGCAACAGCAACAGCAGCAAAAATTGAAGCTTTGATTTTGCCGTAAGAGCCTTCAACTTTGCCTCCGTCTTGTCTTCGCCTCCGCTTCGCCTTCGTTTACGTTTTCGCCCCGATAAACCCAAACAACCCAACCCAAGAGTAACAAATTAAATTTGGTTTTAGCCAATAGCAGCAGCAACAACAACAACAATCATCATAAGAATAAAGTAAAAAAAAAGTGAGTGAAGACAGAGAGTGTGTAAGAGAGAGAGAGAGTGAGAGTGAGTGCAAGACAGAAAGAAAGAGAGAGAGAGAAAGAGAGAGACAATCATCAGCGTTGTCGTCGTCGTCGCCGTCGTCGTCGTTCCATTTTGTGGTTTAGCAGCAGCGTCAAAGTCAGGTGAGTGTTTGTTCTTGTTGTTGTTAATATTATTTTTATTATTACTATTCTTGTTGTTGTTATTGTTGTTGCTCTCTGTTTGTTTCTCCACGCGATTAAATATTTTACGCGCTTATCAATAGCTCCAAGGGTGGCGTTGCTTGATAAACAAATAAAACGCTGCACACGTTTCAAGTCTGCCAACTGATGAGAGGAAGAGAGAGAGAGAGAGAGCGAGGAGAAAGAGTGGGAGGAGAGCAGCAATGTCAATTGGTGATTTCAAAATGTGCATCAAGTGGCATGCCGCTTTCATGTTCTTATAGATATCACCTTAAGTTAATACGAGTAGTTGCACTTATATCAAAAGCTTTTTATGTGACAAACATTCATCCATATCACACACATATCCATCAAACTCAATCATCTATCAGCATTACCGGGGCCAATGGTCACGTTAGTCACGACCAGCTGACGTACTTACAAAACCAGAATAGAAATGGGAATGGGAATGGAAATGGGAATAGGAATAGAACTAAGAATGGAGATGGAACAGAGCAAATACACACTTACATACCAAACAACGTATAGCATTCAATAGCCTGCGGCAAGGTTTGGCTTTGGCTCCGGCTTTGACTACACGGATACGGGTACGGGTATGAGTACGTTTACATTTATGGGCTCTTCCTCCCACTTCTTGCTCCCTCGCTCTCTCTCTCTCTCCGTCTCATTCTTTCGCTCGCTTGCCTGTAAGCCAGATTCCTTGGATGTCCGCACGTTTCCTGGACGAGCCAAGCTTATGGCCCTGGCGTCTTTCTTGTATTTCATTTTCGATGACTTTGCGGGATGGCGCTGCTTTATTGATTGAGCTGTGCCGTGGGTACAGAACTTTAAGATGAGTGTAATACATTATTGGAGCTTAACGCTACAGAGATAGCTCCTTGGCCTTCTCTGCAGCATCCTCTTAGGCTCCTTCTGTAATTAAGCGTTACGCATACGTAAAGCTTATAATGAGCTTTGTTTTGTGCCTTTTTTCTTTTTGCTTTGTTTTTTGCATAATGAAGCAGCTTAAAAGCATCGAGAAAACATATATATTTGATCCCATATTTTCCCTTATAGCTGTTAATTATGTGGTGAAAGGAAGTGTGGGAGGGAATTTTTCGGGACCCAGGTTCGTTGTGTTCGGTTTCGTAATAAGTCATGAAAAAGTTTTTCGTGTGTATGCCGCAGCTCAAAGGCATTTTTATCGACAGACGTAGGTGGAGTAGGAGCAGAGGGGATTGGAGAGGTGTGTTAAGGAAGCGTTGTTCCTATTTGTGTAGGTGTGTGTGCGTGTGTGTGTGTTTTGGGCTTCTGCCATTGACAAGGGTTTTGTTGTTGCCTTTTCTTTTGCTTCTCGTGCTTCTTGCTGCACGTGAAAATCCCATCACAAAGACAAGAGAGTTGTTGTTTCCGTTGTGGCTGTTGTTGATTTTGTTGCTGTTGTTGTTTTTGTTGCTGCTGATACCTTTATTACTTTTTCATTTCTTTTAGCGTTCAATTTTTTCATTCATTTTCTCACTTTTATTGCGAGTGCTTCTTGTTTCAATTTATGTATTATTTCATTTTCATTTTTGACTCAAGCGTATCAAATATTGCGAATAGGCTTTTCATGCAGGTGAAAATACCATAATAATGTCCGAGTTCCGATGAAAATCGTTCAAGGGGGCTTTTCTGTTTTTTTCATAATATATGTACGTACGTAGCAAAAACAATGGCAAATGTTGATAGAACTCCCCGGCGCATATGCAAATTAATTTCGGCATAAGGTTTGCCATAGCTACGGGCCAAAAATAGCAGCATACACACATAAAATTTTAGCATTGCGCTAAATAAACAAAACTCAAAGACTAACAAATGTTTTTGGGCAGACGAAAAGCGAGCTGTACTCGCACTTGTATGGCGTATATGGCGAACTACATGGCGTATGCGCAATAATTTCGCCCGTGTGTTTTTCTTTTCACCTGGCGAAAAAGTTAATGCGTCGTGGGGCTTAATTCAATTTACGGGCGCTCTACAGCTCTAACAAATGTATCCAAAGTTTGTTCAATGAATTTAACCAACTTAACTTAAGTTAACTTAACTTAATGTTATTAATTAGTTTTCGTTTGGCTGGCGTTTGCCAGACTTAACGCTAATTTAACTAGCTTCAAAACAAATACCTATTTAAATTGCCTTAAGTTTCGTGACGTCAAAGTGAAATATTCAACGATTGATTATTTGTAAATACACAAATGAATGCATACTGCGAGTGTGTGCCGAATGATTCACAAGTACGAGTATTGCGCATAATTTTCAAAATTTGTTATTAATAAAGTGGTCAACAGTTGTCCTCTTATTGTTGCTATTATTGCGTGGGAGCTTGCCAAAGTAAATACTCATCATTTTTCTTTACAAAAAAAATAAGCTTGAATAAGAACAATCAACAAAATAAATATTCACAAATCTCTTCTCATAAATGTTGCCTATATTAAAAATGAAAACCGACAAAAAACTACATGCTGCTATTTATATCGAAGATTTAATACTCTAGCAACATTTTGTTCTAGAAATTTAAAAGGTTTCATACATATACTGTGATATAAATCACTTCCAATGCGCTTCACAAGTGGAACACCCTTCGAAAGTGTATACTACTGTGGGCAAAAAGTACCGGGAATTTTAAATTTAAAAAATTTTGGGATTCCAATCGGAAAAAATGTTTGTACTTTTAGGTTGGCACTACTATCGTTAACATCTGTGCAAAATTATACGTTAAAATATTCATTAGTGTTTAAGTTACGATTAGTTTTGTACGACGCCAAATGTGCATTTGGCGATTTTTGTGTCAAAAAACGGTCAATTTCATCGAAAAAAGCTCCGCGTGGAAGTGTGTGAAACAATGTTTTCTGACTATCAGGATATTATAAAACGCATTATTACGGGCGATGAGACTTGGATCTACGCATACGACATGGAAACTACCGATCAATCGAGCGAATATCGGCAAAAGGTGGGCCGAGACCGAAAAAATCGCGTCAAATTCGCTCAAAAATCAAGGTCATGTTGACAGTTTTTTTGGATTATCGTGTTGTAGTTCATTATGAATTCCTTCCGACCGACCAAACTGTTAACAAGGAATATTTTTTGAGCGATATGCGTCGTTTGCGCAAAGCTATGCGTAAAAAGAGGCCAGAACTATGGGCTGACAACTCATGGTTCTTGCAACATGATAATGCGCCCTCTCATACTGCCCCTGTTCTATGTGTTCTAACTCGACCAAAATTGTCCCGCAGCTACTTTTTTCGCCTGATTTATCTTTGTGTGACTTCTGGCTATTTTCTAAGCTCAAAAGACCTCTCCGAGGACATCGCTTCGGGTCGATTGAGGAGATTCAATCAAAATCGCCAAATGCACATTTGGCGTCGTACAAAACTAATCGTAACTTATTCACTAATGAATATTTTAACGCATAATTTTGCACAGATGTTAATGATAGTAGTGCCAACCTAAAAAGTACAAACATTTTTTCCAATTGGAATCCCAACATTTTTTAAATTTAAAATTCCCGGTACTTTTTTTGCCCACAGTAGTATAAATTATATTAAAAAGAACAAAAAATGTTCGACAATCAGCAAGAAAATGAAAATCTGTTTAATTGCCTTGCTACACAAAAAAGAAAAACAACAATAAAACAGCATACACACAAAAACCGACAGCAAACAAAAGTCGAACAATAAAAGCAACGACCTTCGACAAATGCCAACAGTTTAGACCCAGTTCTCTGAATCCCCAGCCATTTCATTATCTCTTTTTCTCTTTCTTTCTCCGGCATTAGCTTCCCCAAGAAAGCGTCAAGCCAAGAATATCCAAGTTCATCAATTTTTCTTTCTAATTTTTTTATTTTTTATTTGATATTATGTCCATACATAGTTATATTAAAGATACAATTCTCTGAATTTTCTATGCATTTATCTTAAAGCATACTTTGTAGAACATAACTAATGACTCTATCTCTAATCTATAATCCGCTTTAAATGCTCCATTGAGTTGACAAATGAGTTTTCCCTTAAATCCCCATTGGAAATAGAATAATAGAATACATATTGGAGGATGTGTATTTTGTGTTCTATTAAATAATGTGCATGTTTTTGGCCAAAATAAGCTTAGCTTAAAAATTCTCAGTCATTGATTGCCTAAACTTTTGCTGCTTAGCATGTTCTTCTTGGTGCTCTTTGAAAAAGTCACCAAACTAATTAGAACGGATGCGGTCGTGACTCGCAAAGTTTCTATTGAAATTTCCAAGAAACAACTTTTATATAAACGAAGACACTCGTATATGGACTTTTATATTTACATAAATTGCGTTTGCATTTCAATGAAAACTCGTCGCTGTTTAAATATTTAAGAACCGACCAAATTTGATAAGAACATAAGATAGATAATTTTGAAATAGCTACTAAGTATATAAATATATTGGTGCCATAGTGTTGGCCGACCGATAAGCACGCTAAGCACGTGAGTTGGCCAATTCCAAAGCAATTTTCCGTCACATTTAAGTAGCACAGAAAGGCCAAGAGCCAAAAGATTGCGTATGCGTCGTGTTGTACGCGTCGAGACAAGAGCTATCAACTAACAGCTAACAGCTAATAGCTAACAGCAAACACTAAATGACTTTTAAAAGCCAATTAACGCACGATATGAGCCTCGCCTGACATGGGCATGGACATGCCAATATGGACTGTCAATATGCTTCGTTTGTCAATGGAAAATCGGTCGATATGTCGCACGCCCGCACATTTGACAACTTTGCCGCCCGTTTTGACAGTTATTGTTGTTGTTGCTGTTGTTGCTGTTGTTGCTGTTGCTGCTGTTGCTTCTATTGTTATTCCCTTGGCGGCTGTGACAATTTTTGTGTTTGCGACAAACCAAAAATACAGCAAAATCGAAAAAAAAAAATATACAACGAAAATGAATTTTCTGTATGCCACTTCTGGCCATTTTATTTTTTATTGCTGCCGCTGCTGCCGGCAGAAACGTTAGAAGCATTTTTCCCGTCGCTTTTTTTTATTAGCAGTAAATTAGACTTTGTGTCGTCGTTCCACTTACAAACGTTATAAATATACAAGTACTTTTAAGAGGGTGAACCGAAAAATTTTACAACAATACGAAGCAAAAAACTAAACAGATAATCTAACTGACAATTCCATGGGTATAATATAAGTATAGATAATAAATATAAATATTATTATTAATTTATCAGTAAACATAAGCCAACTTATGGATGTGCCCTCGCGCGCATATATGTATATTTAAACTTCATGTTTGTCTTTTGTTCTTTTATAAATCGCATAAATTTAAAGCATTAAAAAATATATATTTTTAAAAATGTGTGCAGAGATATATGCAAATATATTTAATATAAAGTGATGCACAATATGAAACGAGAACCAGTAATTAAAATACACCCACGCACAGCCCAAAAAGTTAACTCAACAACAACAATAATATCAAGAAATTCAATGGAATTGACCCAGTCGGTAGTTAGTGAGAATTTGTAGATTTAATTATAATCTCATTTGGATTCTGAGTCGTCAATCTGTCGGCCAGGTTTTCTTAGCTGATAAGTTATCTACTTAAGTTTATTGTTGACGCATTTGTGAAATTATCTGCCCTCCATTTTCGTCTCTGTCTCTCTCTCTCTCTCTCTGTCTTTAATGTATTTGCGTAACATTTTAGCTGCTTTGGGAAGCGAGTACTTTAATTAAAGGCTTATCAGAAGTCATATAAGCAAAGTAAAGTAAATAAATAAGTATAAGAACTGACAACGCATTTGGTGACGTCTTTTGGTCAATCAACTTGTATCTTCTGGCCAGGGATTTGGCTTTGATGACACCTGAGATCTTACTCTCTGTCTTTATGAAAAATGTTGGCTAATTAGGAAACTTTTATAGTAAAACTTTTGATTTTACTGATTGCAAAACTTTGCACTTGGCTTTGAGTCGTGCCAACGTACAGGGTATAAACAAGACAGAATATTGGTAGAAAAACATCCGCCGATTGACCGACTGATTGACTGACTCAGTGACTGACTGAATAACTGACAATCATGACATTATCAGGCTCTTTACAGCTGCGGCTTCTACGGTATCTGGAAGTAACTTTTTGTGGCTCCCAACTACAAACTTTGCGTTTAATCGATTTAACAATTTGCCTTAGCGAGGCCAGTTTGGTTGTTGTTATCGTTGTTGTCAGTGGCAAACATAAAAGTCATGCTTACAACTTTCAATAAGCAGAGCAGCAGCTGTGTGACGTCAATCGCCCGTTGCCAATGCTTTAATGGCCAATAGCCAACAGGCAATAGACACCAGAGCCAAGTGTGATCAAAACGCGAATGGCCAAAGCCAAAGCCAATGTAGAAGCTATAGCCAAAGACCATAGCCATGGCTGAACTTTGCTAAGCTCAGCCCCCACACTGATTACAAACCCACAATAGAGCAAAACTTTCAATAGGTACACACTTTGTTACTGTTATTATTGCTCTGGATTTGTGAGTGGGCCAAGTTAACTGAGTACACTTGCTTATGTGCGGCATTGTGTGCACTGCCAACACATGAAACTATTATGCTTTCACTTCAATTTCGATATTATAAAACTTCCTTACAGGGGAAATCCACATTTTTAAATACAATTGTTGATTTGGAAGCTGACTCAACGCAACTGAAAATTGTTGTTAATAAAAACTCTTAATGCTAGTTTTTTAATGCTTAAATCTAAAAGTCCCGGCAAGTCAAAATGTAATCGGTTATTGATAAATTTAAAAACTACAGAAAGGAGAAAAAAAACTTAAAAGAAAATATAATTTAATTTGTTGATTTGAGAGATGTTTTAATAGTTTTGAAAACTATTTTTATTTGTAGATAGCACTAGTTTACAGCCATTTTGCTTTTCATGTCTGAGTGCACTTTTCTTATGGATTTTGGCCCACTAAACACGAAAATCGCACTTAAAAATTTTTTTATGGAAGCGTTTTGGAAATATTCAGGTTTTTCCAAATTTTCGAAGTTGCTCTCACATTTCAGAGTATACCACGAGATCTAATTTACCGATGCGGTCAAAAAAGCACTCAAATTAAAGGTAACTAATCTCTTTACTTTTTGGTTGCTTGAAATATCTTAACAAATCTTACTCAATCAGCATATGTTATGGTCCCATACATCCTGACAAAGTTTGGACTAAATCGGACCACTGTATCATATAGCTGCCATACAAACCAAACTAGTAAATCGTTAAAAAGATGATTTATATTCTTTCACTGAAAAGCGTATATCTCCGCCATTTATCCATGGATTCTCATAAACAGTTTCCTATTTTCTCTGTAACAGTGTTAGCTTTACGCTAAATACTCATAACAAATTTTACCTTTGCGATATCTATTTTTTTTAGAGCAATTTGTGAGCTCTCGAGCTCAAAAAATCACAGAAAAACAGGATTTTGAGAACTTTTAAAAGTCGCTAGCTTCTGAACTACTAAGCCGATCTCAAAACTATTTGAGAAAAAGTTGTAAAGAGATTAGTTACCTTTAATTTGAGTGCTTTTTTGACCGCATCGGTAATGTAGATCTCGTGGTATACTCTAAAATGTGAGAGCAACTTCGAAAATTTGGAAAAACCTGAATATTTCGAAAACGCTTCCATAAAAAAATTTTTAAGTGCGATTTTCATGTTTAGTGGGCCAAAGTCCATAAGAAAAGTGCACTCAGACATGAAAAGCAAAAATTTTTTTGTATTTTGTAAACTAGTGTAGTTTGACATTGTGAGCTTTCTATTTAAATTTATAAAATTAAGTGAGCGAGCGTAGGAAAAAGAAGAGATAGACTGAATGTAACGTGTTGTCAACAGGGAAGACTTCTAAGTATTTCCAAATCCTATCTTTTGTTGACTAAATTCTCAAGCGTTTTCCTTTCAATGTCCTTTCTAAAATAGTGTGTGGGTGTGTGTTTGTTTGTGTGTAATGGCAACAGTTCGTTGACTGCCATCGACTGCATTGGACTACTCTGATTTGATTAGCTTTTAAGAGACATGTGCTGCTGCTGCTGCCTTGTACTAATTGATGTCAGTTCAGTTGGATGTGGCAGCCACACTGCCAGTGGCATCCGCATTGGCATTGGCCGTCAGCTGTGTGGCCAACTATCGAAAGTTGGCTAAGCAAATTATGGCCTGTCCTTGCCTGCTTCATGTCAGTTGGTTGCCTGGTTGCCAAACTAATTGCCGATTCCAGAACTTGCAACATTTGGTGGTCTTTGCGACCCTGAGGCATTAAAGCAATCAAATTTACTGTTATTGTTGTGTGGGGCATGCAACTGCATTAAACTTGCCATAAGTTGACGCTTTAAATGAATCTGATCAACAAATTGTGCGAATTTTGCGCTCTGCTTTTTCATTTCAAAATAAAAAAGAATTTGATTACATTTTTCCCTCTCTCTCTCTCTTCGTCTCCCTATCCTCTCCTTTTCTCTTCTTTCTTTTTGTTTGCTTCATTTTGGTTCGAGTTTTTTAAAAAATTGACTTTCATTGTTTGTTGAAAATTGTTTGCTTATGTTTTCGTCATTGTTGTTGTTGCTGTTTGTTAAAAATTGTCACAAGTTTTGAGTGCGCCTTGTTTGCCTTCTGTTTGCCCCCGTTGCCCTTTGCGTATTGTGCTTTGCGTTTTGCGATTTGATCTTTTGCTCTTCTGCCTTTTCTCATCAATTTTCTGTGTGTGCATTTGCTTAAAGAGGGTCCAGGCCCAGTCTTAAAAAAAGAAAAGGTTCAAATTTCATTGTTGCCATTGCTGTTGCTCTTGATGCTGCTATCTCGACGAGCTTAAATATGTCGCAGCATGTTAAGATGCTCAAAATGCGGTAAATTTGTCAAAGCTGGCGACCCTTGTACGGCAGAGTCAGAGGATAACATTTGACTCCAAAAACTCTCACATCTCTTATTTTCTCTCAATTTGCTCGACCATAGCAGTGTTGGTAGAATTTCAAAGGCTAAAATAGCTTATTTTATTAAAAAATAACTTAAAAATAGTCAAATAGAATTATCAAAATTTGTAATCAAATTACTTACTTTTTTTAGTAATAAGTGTGTAAACATCCCGATTTTTTAGGAACTATAATTTGTATTAAAATTTTCTAGCATTTGCGATAACAAATTGGTTAAGAGTAGTTATTAAATATCTAAGCTGCCAAAACTGCCATTTAGATGATGTAATATGACTTAACACTAATCAAATAAATTTTTAAAATATCCAGATTACTAGCATCTATCATATCTTTAAATTTTCTATATTGCGATATCAAACTAGCTAGGAGTGGCTATTAAATAGCTAAGCTGTCAACACTGACCCAGAGATGAAGTCCTCGTTTAAGGAGTTGGGTCAATATTTGCTTGCCCAGTGCATAAGTTCTTATGCAAAACTGGAAAACCTGCATACCTGCATGTCTATACATAGATACATGGATCCATATGCACATGCGTATATATGTATGTACATTGACAGTTATGTTTCCGTTGCAAGGCGAGCTAGCTTTGTAGCATTACGCTGTGGAAGTTAAGGGCTTCCAGCTACATGTTGCGCTTTTGTAGTGCATACAAACATATATAGAACACACGCATGAGCACTCACACCCACACACATACGGACTCTCAGCATATGCAGCCATAAATAAACATAAGTTGCCGCTTTCTCGCTCCCTTTGTACCATTTCCCATTTCCTATTTCCTTTTTTATATGTATGCCACAAGCAACAGTTTTTCATTTTATTTTCCTTTATTTTTTTTGCGTACTTTCACATTGTCCTTTGGTCAAAGGCGTGTGGGCGTGGCTCGGTAGCAGCCACACAATGCGGCCATGTGTGTACATAGTTGTTATTGCTGTCGTCGTTGTCGTTGTTGTTGACTTAACTGTGCAAAGTTTGAAGTGCTTTTTGCATGACACAACAACTTTGTTATTGCAAATGGCAATTTTTTAAACTCAAAATCCCTCTTCCAAAACAAAATTACTCTCCCAAGTGAAAATATATTAAAGTATCTCAGAGATACAATTGATGAATAATATCTATTATTTATTGAATATACAAGTAGCTTTTGAAATAAATCTAAATAAATATGCTATATGTATTCATAAAGTATCTGACAAATTCTATTTTGTATAATATTTATTGCTCATATTTATTTTGTAATATTATAAATAAATGTAAGTAAATTTCAAATATTTTGTATTCATTAAATACTTTATGTATATCATTTTGGAAATTTTATATGGCATGGAATTTTGTACACTGCTTGATAATAACATTTTTAGAAATTGGTGAATTTTTTGAATTTATATACAATTTAAGCACAATAATTGTGTAAATCTCTTTCTCTTCTTTTTTCCCTTTTACCGACATTTGGAAAAAAATTAGTCATCTGTGCAATAAAAAAACACATATAAAAAAACCAAAGATTGCAACTACACAGTAGATATTTGCTTATATATTGATTTCCTGATAATAAATTGTTAACAATTAAGTTTATATATGCAAATCACAAGAACACTTTAGCTACTTATTGGCCCCCAACGATCTGAATGAATAATCTATTTTAAATTATGCAATTAATTTGTGTTCTCTGGCAAAAAAATTGTTAGCTATTTGTTTGGTAATTGTCCGAGTTTGTTCGGCTTGCTAGCTGTTTGGCTCTAAGCTGTCGCAATCAGGGTCTGGCCTTTTTGGCATGACTTCCCATAAGCATTTTGAATACACATCAATCTGTAACATTTTCAGCATTGTTTGTGTCACTTTTTCCCATATCAATGAGTGTTCCATATGTATGTAGACTGTATATGCTTCTACGATCCGTTGTTGTGTTGTGTTTGTCACATTTCGTAAATAAGTGCGACAATTTAAACATTTGAATATTTAAATATGCATATGGCGAGTGTGTCGTCTAAATGGCCTTTACTTTTATTTATCGCTCTAGCAAATGTCACTCGAGCATTGCAGGCTTCGTTGTTGTTGTTTTCATTGTTGTTGTTGCTAAACAGTGACAGCTAACATTCCACTGCCCGGCATACGATATCTTTATGACTTGGCACAGTTTGTAATGTGGGTGAATTGATTGCCACTTCCATGTTTGGGGGCTGTGTTGGGTTGTTGTTTTTTAGGAGGTAGCGAGGAAGGGGCTTTGCAGACTGGTCTGCATATTTAATATTAAGTATACGCTACGTGACGTCAGAGCTGCCTGCATTTGTCTATGTATTGTTTATTCAGTTGGTTCTGTCCAAGTCCAGCCAATATAAAGTGCAAATTCCAATGCAGTTGTGTGTCTGTGTGTGTGTTTTGTTACTCACACTTGACCAATGTCAGGACCACGACACACACTTGACTTGGGGGGCAATTCTGTGCCACATTTTGCATGGACATGACGTTAATGGTCCCTGGTCGAGATATAGAGAGAGAAGCGAGAGACAGAGAGTGGCAGAGCTTTTGGCCGGTTATAAGTGATTTCCAATGCAGTTGCATTTGTCGTACAAGTCATTTGCATAACTGTGCTTCAAAATGCTAAAGTAGCCTTTGAATCGGCACAGCAACAACAACAATGTCAACAACAACAACACAGGAAAAATGGCAATGAGAAAACAATTGAAATTTAGGTTTATTTAACATTTTGCCGCTGCTTAGCACATTTTGCACATTAACCCACATGCAAAAAGGAAGCCAGCGAAGGCTGCGAGAGTGTGGAAAATTGTGGATTGGGGGGCAGCACTGAAGGTGTGTCTGTGTCTATTGTTTTGCCCATGGCGGCCATTTTGCATTGTTATGGCCAAAGACGAAGGCAATTTTCCAACTGCTTTTTACATAATTATCCAGTTGGTGAATTTTATTTTCTTTTTTTAGCAATGCCGCGACCCAGTTTATAAACACATTGTCGTGTTGGTATGTGGAGGAGCTACTGTACCATGTGTGTATGTTTGTGTATGTGCTATGTTTCAGGAATATTTAGTTTGAATATCGTTTGCATACAAATTTATTTACGTAAAATGTATGTTTACCTAATTTTGCTCTTCTGTTATACTTGCAAGGTAAAAGGGCTAACAAGGTAATTAAAAACATGTGCAATAATTGTTCAGAATTGATTAGGTAAATAAAAAAAATACTTTGTGGGGATAGGTTACAGTTATTATACCTATCTTGAATATCGGCCTTAAAACAGTTTCTTTATGTTAACCTGTCGTCAAATACTTGTTTTCTTTAATATGTTTACACTCTGTTAATGTCACATAAACATTTGCGCAAAGTGCCTAAGTTTCAGTATGTAAATGTAAATTTCAGTAGCTTGAATTTTTGTTTAATTAAAAATTATCTTTGATAAAAGTTCTGTTTAGTCCTGAGTGGTAAAATTTGATTAAGAAATAAAGTTATTTTAGAAAGCCATAACTGCTTCTGCTTGATTAAATTAAAATTCCTTTGAATTCTTTGTTTATAAAATTCTGCATAGGCGAGGTTATCTGCAACTGGTGATGTGTAAAACAGCAGCTGAGTTAATTAAGTTCACAGTCATGCAACAATTCGACTTTCATCTGTGGATTTATATTTCAAATAACACTTCCAATAACTAATTTAAGATAATTGGCTTCCACATTGAATGCATATTTACATCTGCCAACCAATGTGAAATTGTACACGTATTTGCTTATCGAGCGCATAAATGTATGCTATACTAATTGGGCAGAGTGTGTGCGCGTGTGTGTGCGTGTGCGTGTGAGAGGAGATGAGAATGTCCATTTTGTTTCACTATGTCTCTCTCCTGCTCTGTCTTTAAGTTGAATGTCTGCTTTCGTTATTGGTTTTGTTTTTCTGCCTGTTAATGGCGCAACAAAACACTTTAAATTATCACCGCATACACACACATACATACAAAGAGACATGTTGAATGTGGTTGTGTGCTGGCAGAGTTCAGTTATCGACTCCAACATGGCATGCAATCAAAGCAACCCAACGAACTGGAACTTTTAATGGGAAACGGCACTGCATATCGGCCGTGAGGGGTCGAGGAAGAGGCCTTCAGTCCTCTCCACCACCTCCTTCTCGTTATTATCTGGTGCCACTTGCCATGTTGCTAATTGCCAAAAACAAAAAAAAAAAATTAAAAGGAAGAGGAAGAAGAGAAAAAACAACGCTCATGCGCAAGTTGAGCCGTCTTTTATTTTATTTATTTTTTTATTTTTTTCGGCATTTGTGTGAGGCTTGTTTGTCGTCAGCACGCGCCGTTTAACAGACACGCGCAACAAATTTACCAAAAAGTGAGTTTAAAATTAAATGGAGACAGCTTCAACAACAACAATAATAGCTACAAACATTTGATGGGGGCGACGCGACAAATGCGTCATGTAGATAAACGTTTTGTTACAACACATAATCACCGTAGTAGATACTCGTACTTGTAGCTACAAAGATACATAGATACACATGCACAGTAGAAACAACAGCACTTTAGCATGTCAGTTAGTTTGTGTGTGTGTGGTTTTGCTGCCTTTTAAAGCATCTGCTTTGCCTCGTAATTGCGCTCTAATTTAACGCTAATGAGCGCCAAATCATTCGGCCAGGCAGTTTGTCATTTTATCATCATCATCATCTCAGCATCATCGTGATAAAATATCAGTGTCTATTTATTTATAGCTTCAGCTTCTCCTTTATGTTCAGCTTTAGCTTCATCTTTAGCTTCATCTTTCGCCTTACACTGTAATCTATTAGACAAGACAGAGAAAGAGAAAGACAGGCGGAAAACCAAGCCAAGTTCACGTCTAGCACAGCTGTCATTGCTGCTGCCTTTGCAACATCTTCATTGTCTGGCTTTTGTTTCAAGGATTAGTTTTAAAAGCATTAACTTTGCGGCCAAGTTTCTCTAAGGTCAGGCACATTAAGTGTGAGATTTAGCCCTGGGGGAAATGCCAAAACTGTCGCACAAAGTTGCATTTAATGGTGGCTATTTGAAAATTGTTGCAGCACAACACGACAGAAAAGACATCTTTTGAACTTAATCTGTATGCTGAGGTTCAAAGAACAATTTTAAATGTTTGGTATATGCATAGAAATATGTATAGAAAAATTCTAAACATTTTAAGATTATTATTCTTACATATAGCTAGGCCAATATGACTATCGATAAAAGCAGAAGTATACAAATGGATACATTTTAAATAATTCTAATGCTCAATTTTTTTATTCAAAAAGACCATATTTTAGAGAACAGCTCAGACATTTATTGGCATTTGTTGAACTCAAGTAAATTGCATTTGCCAGACAATTTTATTCGCCATGATTTTTCATTTGGGAAGCAAAAATAACGAAAGCCTCGAATGCCTTTGAAATGTATTGCAAAACGATTTTAAGTTTTATGCATGCACAAGAGGGAATCCAATAGATTAGAATATAATTGAATCAGATTCAAAAGACAAAACCACAGGGAGAAGCGATGCAAAGCAGAGCAGAGAGACACGAGAGAGAACGTTAAAGGTTAACTGACAAGTCGTCGTCATCGTTGGCGTTGGCGTTGTCGCTGTCGCTGTTGTTGCACACACTGAAAAACCAAATGCGAACAAATTGCGTTGAATTGACAACGAAATGTGATATATACACAAGTCATTGGACCGCCCCAAGTTCTCCATTTTTTCCTCCTTTTCCATGTTCTTATACTTCTTTGGTTGTCTTCTGTGAAATTCCTTTTGACAGCGACATCTTTAAGACGTGCCAATACCATTGTGAGATCCTTTATGCCGTATCCTTGCCATCGCTGGCAAGGCAAACGAATATTTCACATACCCAGACATGCGAGTAGAACGAGTACTTGCTGTTGTATTATGAGTATGAGTCAGCGTTTGTGGCATGGCAAATTGTTAATGCCTTCTGAATATGAATTTCCCATTTCTCATTACGCATACGACATGTGCGCCCCCCTCTCGCAGTACTTCCTCCGCCTCTGCCTCTAGTTATATTACGTCTACTCGTTACTTGTCCTTAAACACATCGAGCGCGTTAATAAATCAATACCCAGGCGAGGTATTTTGACAAACATTTCAAGCTGATAACCTTTTTACTTTAACACCGGTGGAGCTGATGAACAGGCCAAAAGGGCCAGCACACCTTGAATACACACACACATACACACACACAAATTGCAAAAACAAATAAGCATTTTGCCATTAAAGTTGCGTGACGAACTGAAATTTGCGCCAAAGACTCGCGGGACTCGTTTTTTTTCTTCCTTTTTGGTATATGTTTTTATGAAGCTTCCCACGTCACATATGTGTATGTGTGTGTGTGTGTTTGATTCTGACATTTACGGTTGTTGCGTTGCTCGCTGTTGCCGTGCCCGTCTAAAGCCCGGTTCTGGTTTTTTGGTTTCGTTCTTCCCACGTCTTCCAACTCGTAGTCTGCGCTCGGCGCCCTGAAGTATGCCTCGAAATTGCTTTGATGCCTCGCGCATATATGTATGTATGTATGAACTATATGTGAGCTCTGTATGTGCGTGTGTGTTAGAATGTGTGTGTGTGTCATTTTTGTTGTCACAATGAGCGGGACGCGTGTTTTAGTGGGGCGACTTCATGTAAGTCGTCTGTGCACCCACTCAGGACAGCTTTTGCTTGACTTGCGGAAAATTAAGTGCTTGTCGCATGGCAAAAGCGGCTTTCTTCTCTTTTTTCTTCACATTTTTTCACCCGCTACTTTGATGCATTGACCGGAAACGACTGAATGCAAAATGGTAAGAAGAAATGGCCGTATAAGTAGTTGGGCATAAATTTTCTTAAATGTCACTGCATAGCTCTTGAATATATTATCAACTTACATTCAAATAATTAAAGATAGATGGCGAACAAAAAGCATGACTGGAGATTAAGTAAAGCGACGATGATTCAGTAAAAGCTAAAACTGTTTTTAATTTCTTTTCACTTTGAGTTTGTGTAGATTTTAAAATAAAAATGTTAAAAATTATATTTCATAATATTAATATACAATAATATTTTAGTAAAATCTTAACATGTTTTTGATAACAAAAAACTTATTCTACTTAATAAATTTATCTTAAGATGACTAATATTATTTTCTCATTCGTCATATTTTTCCGCTTTTTGTATAAAGTTCTGCCCGTCCCTAATTTTATACAAAAAGGTTCATACATTTTATCCCGAGCACTTTCCGTAATGAGTGAAAAATCAATTTTCCATTATTTATCAATTAGAAACTCAAGCCTCACACACAATTTTTAGATAGATTTATGTAGTCTCATATTGATTTATAGGGTAATCCAAAATGTTCAAAAGACAGAGATAGCCGTGTTTTGGGTGAAAGTCAAGTGGCAAGTGGTTCAAGTGGCGCATAAATTGCCTATTTAATGGATCGTGTGTGCGCAGTTTTGTTTTTGTTTGTTTCAATGCCCAAAACAATTGCAATGAAAATCAAAATTTTAATTATGCATTTCGGCCAGCCGCAAAATCTGACCAAAATGCGGGTAAAAACTTTTTGTATGGCCACAGCAAAGGGGAAACAACAACAGCAACAAGAACAGCATTCAAGTGTTGCCCAGGGGAATTTTCATTTATAAAATTCTTTATTTTTATTGTTATTGTTGTTGTGGTTGTTGTTTCTGTTACTGTTCGCTGTTGTTGTTAGCCAGGAGGTGGTGTAGCAATTGAAAATGTGCATTTTCCACCTGACCATATAATATTTAAATTTTCCAACAGCTTTGTTTTGCTCTTGCGCCAAGAGTTTGCCTTAGTTCAGTGTGATCGACTAGGAGATACTTAGTAAAAAGTTGCTGCTTGCTTAAGTAGAATCGAAAAATTTAATTCTCATTTTATTTGAGTTTATTCTACTTAATATAAGTTGACTTATTCTAAATTATAGAAGAAAAACAATATTTAATATTTGATATTGATTTTTGATATGTATATCGATCATGAATACATCT
Organism: Drosophila recens; assembly: GCA_037043495.1. NCBI lineage: Eukaryota > Metazoa > Arthropoda > Insecta > Diptera > Drosophilidae > Drosophila > Drosophila recens. The sequence goes on along the minus strand of JBAMBJ010001808.1, from coordinate 49 downwards.
CTGTATATATATATTTATATCCACCTATCTATATATCCATTTATAGATT
>JBAMBJ010001806.1:0-32173 GCA_037043495.1 Drosophila recens | reverse complement strand
TTTTTCGAAAAAGTCGTAGAACAAACGTTTCTAGATTTTTGATCGGGAACAAGTCCTCATTCAAACTTTTAAGCTAAATTTACGATTTGATCCAAACAAACAGACAAACAGACAAACAAACAAACAAACAAACAAGCAAACAAACAAACAAACAAACAAACAAACAAACAAACAAACAAACAAACAAACAAACAGACTGGCTTTTCATCTCGTTTTGAAAGGGGCACCAAAAATTTCAAAATTAATTATCTTCTGAACCAGTTTGTGGATTTTGATGATCAAGGTGTCATTCGACGCGTATTTTTGATTAGAATAGTAAAAAAGTAAAAAATAAATCAAAAAGGCTCCAACGGCCCCATTTTCTCCAATCATTTAAATTTTGCTTTTCCTACTTACACCTGTTTATCTCACGAAACAGGTGAGTTTTCAAAAGTCTTACTATGCACATTTGTAAGTTAAATTAATACCTTTTGATCGGTATATAGTTCGTCGTGATCAGACCGTCATAGAAAATTGTCCATTCTTCCTGTGTATATATGCTAGTCGCTTTTGCACACTTCGTGCTGCTTTCGTCACTAGCGCGGACTGCCGTCCGCAGTGATACTCAACCCCGAACCAAACCACTTCAAAATAAATATATTAATTATTACGAGTGCTGTATTTGTTTCATTTATGTATGTTTCATTTATTGTGAACTTAAAACATATAAGTCGCGCTCACATCAAACAGTTACTTTTTCCATTCTTCCTATTCTTCTATTCTTCTTTTTTTTTCTACTGTTGCTAGCAAACGCAGTGTGATTCAATTTTAAAACACGTTCTATTGACTACTGTTTGATGAACCATTTAATTAATAACACAATTTACTTCGTCGCCAATGCCAATGAAGTCGATGTGAATACTATATTAATTCTTTTTCTTTATTTGTAGTTCTTCTTTACTTATGTGCGCCTTCACTGGTCGCTTGGTAGTCGTCTACTGTTCTCACATTTAAGCTCCTGTTAGCCGTCAGCATCGACGCGGTTATTCCTGTTACTCTCTTTGTGGAAGCTGCTCTCCGGTGCAGGCTCCCACAATACACACATAAATTCATAAAAAAAAAGCAAATTGTCACTTGAAACTGCGCAAAAAAGTAATTGTTCGTGTAAAGGCTTGAAAGCAATAAGCACATAAACTGACTACTATACAAACGTCGCAACTGCCACTTGTAACCATGTGGATACGGTGAGGGAATGCTTCTTGTAGTTTATACTAAATTATTCATTATTCTGATCCTATCGAGTCACTTTTGCATTTGAGTTTCATGCAGAGCTTGCAAATAACAGTTGACCCTTTCAAGCTGTTCAAAAATAACTCTTATTTACTGAGTTTTTGAGCAAAGAGTCAGAGATGAACCGTTCACATAGTATTTTGAACGAATCGGTCTTCGCTCAGCTAAAAATCTTTTTATTTGTTCCCCTTTTGCACTGGTTATTCCCTGACCGTTTTGATGTGAGCGAAGAAAATAAATCTCGTTTGCGTTTGTATGCGTCTGAGCGTTAGTCGTCTTGTCACTTGTCTTTCTGATTTAAGTGCGTTCGGTAATACAGGAAATATGGGCTGTTGTTGAGTTAAATGCAGAATAAATAAATAAATATATATGTATGTACACATAATTAAAGTATTGAGAAATTATGTTTTTACAAAATATAAAAATAATTTTCAGGTCTGATATTTATCAGGAGTTTTACCGAAACGAGAGGGCAACATTGCTAACAAGGCACAGTGAAGAAAATGAAACAAAACAACCGTTTGCGCTGAGTAATTAATTTTTTCTCTCCTCTGCTGCCTGTCAATATGTGAGCGCTCAATCGGTTCACTCTCTACAAATTTTTATTGAAAGAGAGTCACTTGAATAGTTCAATTCAGCCTACTCAACCGAAAACAAAACAACAACAACAGTTACTTGCGAGCTCTGGTTTCATGACAAGAACTGCTGCTCCAACGTATGAAGAAAACAAACATTTATTGTTTTCATTTATAATATTGCTTCATTTAAAAGGAAACAAAATTTCCTATCAGCTAGTAAATTTGTTAGCTCTGTGTCTTAAAATTAGTAATTTCTTAAATTTATTTATTTACGCCCAAACCCAGCTATTTTGACTTTTATGTCGCATTTCTGCAACTCGAATTGAGTTAAAGTCATGTTGGATGTGTAACCACATGCTGGCATACATATATTACCAACATTTTAGTAAGTTGAATATGTCAAATTCATTTTTGTAGCTTCAATGGAGCTTTTGGTTGAGCCCGCCTAAAGGCTCCTCTTTAATACTTCATTATTTTCTCAAGTTTCTATCCTAACCTAGAGTAAAAAATTGGGGCGAATTCGACCATAGCGACGATAAGAGATCTTTATTGCGCTCCCGCTTCGCCCCAAACTAACTTACATTAGACTTTATGAACTTACATCCAAACTTCAAATAACTTAAACTAATAAAAAAATACAAAAGTAAAAAATATACGTCATCTGCGTCAACAGGCGTCGATATCTCAGCTATGTACATTAGGGTGTCCCTTATTTGGTCGAAGTCAATATTTTCAAACGCATACGGGCTAGTTCTGTTCATTAGGTCCTAAAGCACTCAGAAATAAATTTTTACCTCAATCGGAGTATGATAACCCGTGCCGACTTGGATCGGAAAATTTAAAGATTATATGGGACAAAAAAAAATTTTTTTTATTTTTTTAATTTTTTATTTTTTTATTTTGTTTATCAGGTCCTAAAGAACTCAAAACCAAGTTTTCACCTTAATCGGAGTACGATAACCCATTCAAATTTGCATCGAAACATGAAAAAACAGTATTTTAACACGGATTATACATTTTTCGATGATTTTTCATGTTTCGATGCAAATTTGAATGGGTTCTTGTACTCCGATTAAGGTGAAAACTTGGTTTTGAGTTCTATAGGACCTAATAAACAAAATAAAAAAATAAAAAATTAAAAAAATAAAAAATTTTTTTTTGTTCCATATAATCTTTAAATTTTCCGATCCAAATCGGCACGGGTTATCATACTCCGATTGAGGTAAAAATTTATTTCTGAGTGCTTTAGGACCTAATGAACAGAACTAGCCCGTATGCGTTTAAAAATATTGACTTCGACCAAATAAGGGACACCCTAATGTACATATGTACATATATATATATTAATATCAGTTTTGTTCTAAACTTTTCAGCTGGCCTTTAAGCTTGAGAATTTCAACACACGTCGACATGTGGGTGTGTCTAATAAGCAGTAATTTTCGCACGCATACATACTTGTTAAAATAAAAGAATGTTCTGGCAAGTCCAGAAACCCTAAACGACAAAATAGAATACTCGTTTCAGTTTACTTACTTTACTCAGTTGCCTGAAATTGTCTTTTGGTTTGTGAGGCAGTATTCCGCTGCATCACAATTACATGCTCATTTTCTTCAAAAATAAATAAGATCGTTCGGTGATAGCACGTGCATTTCGTTCATGGAATACGAAGAACAGCGAAAGGAATAAGGTGCGTTCATTTCGTTCGATCCTTTAGTATTTAGAACTAAACCCATTGCGACATCCGTTTGTGTGTGTCGACGTCCCGTCAACGTCAGTAGCAACGAGAGAGCAACCATCTACGGCGCTTCAGCCACGCCGACATCGACACAGAGCCGCAGCAGCACCCGTTTCGAGAACCATCGGGAAGTTTCTGCGTTTTCTTGGAGCAGCAGGTAAGCTGGCCAACGGCCGCTTCTACTCTTTTGGCTCAGCATATGCAGCAGTAAGAAACAAGTATTTCTAATGTGCTGCAATATTTAAAATTTTTTTTTTTTGAATAATTACAATAAAGTTTATAACGATTAATGGGGATTGCCCAAGAATGGAATTTCGGTCTGTTCCACTTTCCATTCTTGACTTTATCACCCGGTGACTAGGTTTGAAAACACTCGGGGGCAATTTACGAATGAAATTTCGTTTCGTTCCACTTTTCATGGGGCATGGGTTTGGCACCTGGCGGGTGGGTTCGGACATCGTTGGGGCACCGAGATCGTTCTGATTCGCTTTTCATTCTAGCGCCGCCGGAGCGGGACGCCTTTGTGGCCGAGTCCGAGCCGAGGGATTCAGAAGGCGGGACGAGAACCACGTATCGGGTCTCGGGAGTTACTCTCCTCGTCCCCCTGGGTAAACTTTGACTCGCATCATGGAAGCTTTCATCCGATGTTTGTGCGATAGCGTCCGCATACTCTATGACGCTCTCGCCGCTTTTTTCTAGTCGTCACCAGACATTTACAAATTTCTCTGCAAAAGACCCTGGGTTGAGAAACTTCGTTACAGGCTGCATAAAGAGCTAATTTAATTTTTGTGCGTTAACTGCCTTTTTGGGATAACTGTCTCCAATGTTTGTGCAAAGTACTTAAGGAAGCATTTTTGGGTATGGGTATGCGATAAAAGTCTGCAAGAATTTATTCATTTCTAGCTCCACTGTACAGCAGAATACAGTACTCCTTATTTACTTAACTAATTTTTTGCTTTACAGTAAATTCAAAAACTCACTGGGAGTGAGTGACAGCTAAAGTTGTTCTCATCATAAATGAATACCTTGTTATTTATTTTTTGGGTAAGGTCTAGTAGCGGCTCTACTCTTAAAAATAAAAAAAAACACACAAAAAAAAATATGAGGGCGATTTATCATGAATTTTGGTGAAAAAATTTTTACCGGGTCTCTTCTAGTTTTTTTTTAATTGAATTTTAAAATTTTGATATTTTCAATGCAATATGAGATTTTGCATTGTTGTTTTCTGCAACTTCTCACTAATATAAAACGTTTACCAACACTATATTTTCTCTCACATTTAATATGTTTACGTGTTTTCCAACTGTTTAGAGGAGGAACGATATCCACCCTCGCACTAATTGCAAACGAAATTGTTTTGTGTTCGGTTTAATAATTATAATGTTTATTTTCGAGTTGCACGAATGTGATTTGCGTCTGCTTTAATCGACAGATCAAACGAGAGTAAAAAAGGAGTAACAAGCTACAAAGTTAGATCACTCTCAAATTTAATGTCATGAGAGAGAGAAAGAGTGCAAGAATATGCGAGCTTTAAGAGCTTTGATTACAATACAAAATAGAGCTTAATTTTGGCAAAGCAAACATTTGCGCGAGGCATTTACATTTAATCATTTTATATTTATTTGACTTTAATTAAGGGTTCTGCTCCCGACATACTCCCCCCGTTGGAAGGGATCCACTTTCAAACGACGTGGTCAGAAAGGGGCAGAACTGCAAGCTTGGTTACAGCTCGCTAAGCCAGACCAGTTGAGGTTCGAACGATCGCCACTCTAGGTACTCCATCATCTCCTGGTATTGTGGACTCCACCTTGCCGAGCCGCCATTTTAAGGAAGGAAGATTTTCATCCTTAAGTAGGACCAGGGATCCAGGCTGAAGAGCAGTTTTTGAAGTTCTCCATTTGTTGCGCTCTTGGAGAATCGAAAGATATTCGGTGCTCCATTTGCGCCAGAAGTTTTGACGCATTTGGCATACGCGCTGCCAACGACTCAGACGTCCCTCCTTTAAGTGTGTGATGTCAGGCTCGTCTATGGCGGTAAACGTTGATCCAATAAGGAAGTGCGCAGGCGTTAGAAAGCTTGAGTCGTCAGGGCTTTCTGAAAATGCATAAAGAGGGCGAGAATTGAGTATTGCAGAAATCTCATAAACTAAAGTACGAAGTTCATCGAGATTAAGGGAAGAGGATCCAGCAGTACGAAGAAAATGATATTTGGCAGACTTTACTGCCGCCTCCCATAATCCACCAAAGTGTAGAGATCGAGGGGGTATAAAGTTCCAATCGATTCCACTAGCCAGGCATATCTTCGATACAGCATTGTTGTGCGGGTCGCTCAAGAAAAGTTCCTTCAACTCGGCCAATTCGTTTTTAGCACCAACGAAGTTGGTTCCATTGTCTGTCCAGATGACGCGTGGCTTGCCTCTGATGCTTATGAAGCGCCTCAGAGCAGCAATAAAGGATGCAGTCGACAGGTCCTGGACAACTTCAAGATGAGTAGATTTGGTGCTAAAGCATACAAAAATAGCTATATAGCATTTTACAGGCTCCTTTTTCCTGGTCTCAGACTTATGACGAAAAGGACCACAGTAATCGATTCCTGTTGTGTGGAACGCTGGGTTTGGACGAACACGATCCGCTGGAAGCCTGCCCATAATATGCTCGGCATATTTTGGTTTCAGTCGAAAGCATCTCAAGCACTTGTTGACAACGGTGGCTACCGCTTTGAGTCCTCCAATTGGCCAATATGCTTGCCTTATTGTTGCGAGAAGGCTTCTTGGTCCTGCATGCAGCAGTTTTTGGTGATAATGCACGATGATTGCATTTGTGACCGGATGTCCCTTGGGTAGCAGGATAGGATGCCTGGCGTCGTATTCCAACTGCGAATTTTGTAGTCTGCCTCCAACTCTTATCAATCCATTCACATCAATGAAGAGCGACAGTAGACAACTTTTGGCTGAAAGTGACTTCTTCGAAGAAAGCATCGCATAGTCGACAGCAAAGGTGACTTCTTGGATGTTTCTGATGAGAAGATATGTGCCCATGCGCATATCCTCGACGGTCAGCTTGAGTGAAGTTTCAGTTTGTTTGTTCGATATAAGGAGCCAAAATCTGCGAATATAGGCAAAGACACGTTGTAGAGAGGCAAAAGAGTTTTGGTATTTGCAAAGGGCGGATAAATCTGATTTTGTTGTGGTGATTAGCACCTTGCGACGGCGTTCCGGCAGGCTTACTTCAGGCAGCACATTTGCAGGCCACTCTGAGTTGGGCGCTCTAAGAAACTGAGGACCATGTTGCCACAGCTTTTGACTCATCAGCTCCTTTGGCGTGCAGCCTCGTGATAATATGTCAGCTGGGTTGCAGGATGTTGGTACATGATGCCAAGTCATTCCTTGAGTCAGCTCCTGTATTTTTGCGACGCGATTAGAGACAAATACGTTGAATTTGGATGGCGACTGTTGTTGTCCAGTCTTGTCAGTGTTTAGTATCACTACCGTTCAATAGTCTAAAAGTCGATTTGTGAGTAGGAGCCTGCTGGCAAGTAGGAATTACGATAGTTACCGGCGGATCCCACACCTGCCCATATTTATCTCACCCATCTTTGTTTGTGAATATTTATTCGATAGTTGTTATTTTTGTTTAATGTTTTTTTTTTTGTTTATTTATTTGTCAGCAAAAACATTTAAAATGACCTGTAGATTATTTTAAAATAATCTATTACAGGGTATTTTTTCTTGTTATTTTTTTTTTGTTGATTAATAATAGTAGAAGTTAGTTTAGGAATATTTTCATATTTATTTATATAGGGTCTATTATATAGATAGTTTATGAGATTAGGAATAAAATAGCTTGTCTTTTTTTTGTAATTATTTTTGTTATTTATTATATATGTATGTTGCATGTGCTAGGAATTATTTAAAGTACATAGTATATATTTATTGAGAGGCAAATAGGAAAAAAATATTAAGGGATTAGGAAAATTTATGTAGTGAAAAGGAATGGATAGATTCAGAAAAGATGCTGCGGTACCGAGCGAGCTCAGGTCGGCGATTAACATCGCGCTGTTCCAGGCCCAGCAAACATACATTACGGCAATGGATACGCAGCTCGCCGAGTATAAGGCCATGATCCGGCAGGAAATGTTTACGTTCATGACGCAGATCCGGGAAACGGTCCGAAACACATATTCCGCGGATCCTGTGCCGGCAGAGCAGCAGCTCCATTCGGTCATGCAACTTTCCACAGCTCTGGTGGCCGAAGATTCTGCAGATTCCCTCGTCAATGGATGGCACAACGAGGCGCTGAAGAAACAGCAGGCGGGGGAACCGGTGCTATCGTTGACATCTCCTCCTTTGGCAGCAGCGCAGGATGACGTCGAGGGAGTCATCAGGGAACTGGAGGCTCCGCAAAAGGCGCTAGCGTGTCAGAGTCCACAACAAGTTGATCAGCAGGAGCGATTCACGAACGGAGAGTCATCGTCGACTCCATTAAAGGACTCGGAGCAGAAGGCTCGTCAGTGGCCCTGGCTCGCAGCAATCAGGGATTTTGATGTTCAGAGCGACACAGGAGAAAGGCACGCGAGGATCTCTAGGATGGTAAACTGGCCCGACATGAGCATTAGCTTGCAGAAAGTGCTTGCAGTCAAGGATGCTGATGATCCGCAGCCGGTTGGAGAATCAGAGATTGATGCAGTCATTAAAGCGCTATACCGGCCGCGTGCTGGCGGAGGAAATCAGGAGAGAGTCCCCGTTCCGAAAAGTTCCTGTTGCCGCATGGCTCGTCGTGATGCAAACGATGGATGCGAGATCTGGAATGGAACAAGAATTAGTATTTGGCCCGGCTAACTCAGTCGATACAAATGAGACTCTGAATCTCAGGGTGTGGGCGTGGCCTACGTTGGCGCCTGGGACTCAGGATTCCTACCTGCTCTCTCTCCCCCCCCCCCCGGGAAGGATGTGTTGTTATGGTCGGCGCTGATCTATCGATATTATCGATAGCGATAGTCGCCAGCTGATGCCAACGCCATCTATCAGCGTCGACCAAAACACAAATACGGATGAGAGGAATGAGATAGATGAGGAGATGACAGGAGAACTTTGACAGGAATGAATTAGGTTAGGGATTGGAGAAATGACAGTCTGGTCTGGCTCGTGGTTGCGAGGAGGAGGAAAAAGCGCCGTCGTGCAGAAGTCGTGTCACCGACCGCAACAGCACAGCAGCCGCAACAGCACAGCAGCCGCAACGACACAGCATCCGCAACAGCACAGCAGCCGCAACAGCACAGCTGCCTCAACAATACAGCATCAACAACAACAGAGCAGCGACGGACAGGCAGCACAAGCCGAGGCGCAGTAATTGTGGGCTCAAGGCGAGGACAACTCAGAGGCACGTCTGGCAGCATCTGGACACGGCCATACGGAATTGCGTGTGAGTTCGTCCATAGGCGTGCCAAGTGCTACGGCACCGGCGCAACATCCTTTTTGCATCCAAGCTGCTATGGTCAGCAGGTGCCGCCTCGTCTCCCGAAGACGCCATTGCCCCTGCGAATCGATACATTTGTTCATTTGTTTTGCATATGTATGTATATGTAAAGGCCTGCGTGCGTACACACAACAAGATAATACTTACCAGACACAACTAGGAAATACTCACCAGACACACAGTTAGAAACTACACACAACTAGAAAATTTACTTTAACACTTAATTTTTCATATTCACACTGTTTATACACTTAATACTTACGTTTATACTTTTAGTTATTCGCACTTGAGATTTGTTTACGTTTTTCGCGCACATTGCAACAGGGCTGCCAGAAAGCTAGATTTTGATACGTGTCGTGCGGTAGTTAGTTAGTTTTGGTAGGCGAAAAACTATCGAATAAATAATAAATTATATACAAAATGTAAAATGTTAGGAACATGTATTAATAATATAGATTAAAAATTATAACGTTTAACTGAAATGAGTTGTTAGTTTATTTAATAGGGTGAGATGGGTATGTGGTAGGTTTGGTGAAGTGTGGAATAGGGAGTCGGCACAAATATCGAAAGCCGACTATAGGTAGGGAGGGCATCGTAGAGGTGGATAATGCCATCTGTCCACCAAATCCTTGCCAGCAGATTGTCCGTATAGGTGTTGTGAAACCGAAGTCTGAGTATTTAATTCCGAAAGTAAAAATATAAATATTTTGTTACCCGACTCGCCAGATATCGAGGTCGACTCATCCCTGAGTTATGCCGATGGCTAGCCGGCAAATCGATATCTGGTTGCGATAGTAAAGTCGGATCACGCGAATCCATGAGAGCGCTATGGTAGAATCTGACCAGCAGTGGTAGTCACATTTGACGGGCACAACATGAGCAATGTTGTTGACCAGCTCAGCCAGAACTAGTGCGGCAGACAATTCCAATTTTGGTATAGTGATTGTCTTAAGAGGAGCAACTCTGGATTTGGAACATAAAAGATGCGTAGAAATTGAATCCTGAGTTTCGGAGCGAAGATAAATGCAAGCACCATATGCCAAGCTACTTGCATCGCAAAATGCGTGAATTTAAAATGAAGCTCCCGGAGTTATGGCATATCGGGGAAATTTGAACGAGCTGACCATAGAGAGCTGAGAGAAAAGCTGGTTCCATGATAATTGTAGCTCTTCCGGCATTGCGTCATCCCAATTAAGCTGATGTTTCCATAGAGTTTGAATGAATAGGCCGAGCGGATCATAAGTTCTGGCAACTGTAGATAGAACGACACGTTTCGTAGGTGGTCCATCTGGCATAATTTTCGAAAAATTGAACAAAAAGTTGTCAGAGCTGAGATCCCATACCAGCCCCAAAGCCTTCGTAATTCCAGTTCCATCGTCGAATGTTAAAAGCTCCTCCTTGTCCACTTCAGGGTCACCATCGAGCACAGCTGGCTCATTAGAGCACCACTTTCGTATGGGAAACTGGCCACGGCTGAGCAGCAGCTTGACCTGACGCTTAATTTCCACTACTTCTTCGATGCTGTCTCCACCAGACATGAGGTCGTCCACGTAGAAATGTGTCCTTACTATTCTCGAGCCGATAGGGAAATTTTCCTCCTCGTCGAGGGCTAGCTGATGCATAGTTCGGATTGCCAAAAATGCTGCGGATTTGGTACCATATGTGAGTGTGTCCAATTTGTACGCCTTTATCTCATCAGCTGGGCTGTCACGCCATAAAATGATCTGCAAATACTCATCAGGATGAGAAACTCTGACGCATCTATACATTTTACATATATCCCCGCAAAGAGCTATTCTGAAAAAACGAAATCTAAGCAGCGTTGTAAATATCTTGGCTTGAATCGTGGGACCTGCAAGTCCAGTTGACGTCTTTGGCGAGCTTTGCTTCTAAGCCCTTGAATCTGCGCAGAGCGCGCTGGTAGGAGTTTCCAAGTGCGCGAACGTCGGTTTTAAATGGAAGTTTGACCGAGTACTGGCCATTTGCGAGACGAGTATGATTTTCCTTGAAGAAGTCCTCACACAGCGAGTCCTCTTCAGAGGCTGAGTTTGATGAACCATACGAATTTTCAATCTCCCAAAACCGTTTGACGATGTTTTCGAGCGAATCATCTTGAGCTTGATGAGCTGGCACCCTGGTGAGAGAAACTAGCGTTGAGTGTTTGGCCTTTGTATGCGAGATGGCTCCAGATACTGTCCAGCCTAGCTTGGTTTCTTGCAATATCAACTTGCTGTCTGCTATGCGAATATGCCCAGTGCAAATTAAATCGAAAAATAGGCCTGCTCCAATAAGCAAGTCTATGCGTTGAGATTTGTAAAATTCGGGGTCGGCAAGAACAATATCAGTGGGTATCTGCAAGGTACTCCTGTTTAAATTATACTGCGGCTGGTAGTCAGTTATAGTTCGTGTCACGACGGCTCCAAATGATGCTCCATAGCTTGCATTTTGCGACCTGACGACGATGTCCACTGCCCTATCAGAATTTAGTGATGATTCTCCGATTCCAGAGATTGCTATATGCGACCGACGAGTTTTCAGCTGCAGATGATTTGCGAATCGAGTGGTAATAAAATTAAGTTGCGAAGCAGAGTCTAAAATGGCACGGCATTGAATGAGTTCTCCAAAACGATTTTGCACCAAAACTATGGCCGTAGCAAGTAAGATGTAATCATCAGGCACGGCGTTCGAGGCTAGGTGTGGAGGGCTTCAGCTTGATCTAGATATGAGCGAGGATGAAGCTTGATTGGAGTCTGGCACGATCTGCGGTTGCAAGGAGCTAGCTGTAGAATCTGTCATGTGCAAAAGCGTATGATGCCTTGATTGGCATTGTCTGCAATGACCTGACCTGCACTGTTGAAGAGCGTGCCCCTTACGCAAGCAATTTAAGCATAAGTGCATTTTCTTAGCTTCTTTATAGCGTAAATTGGGAGAGAGGTTAAGAAAGAAGAAGAATCACAAAATATGCATGTCGAAGTTGTATTTGAGGCAATAAGAGAGCTTTTGCCAGGTTTATGCGATAATTTTCCAACCTGATTGCTAGGTGTTGGCGTTACCATAGCATTATCCACATTCTCCATGGTTCTGCATCTTTTTTCCAGAAATGAGGCCATTTTTGTCCATGCTGGAAGCTCGTTGGATACAAGTGACTCCTCCCATTTCTCACGTGTGCGTTGTAGTGGTGAGCATTTTGCTCAAACTTATTTTGCACAATTTTCCATTTATTTTTCACTGGCAGAATTGTTTGTTGTTTACACATTATTTCGGACGCTACTGTTTTGTTATTTAGCAGCTGTAAGGCAATATGTTAACTTACAGTCGGCTAACATAACATAACATTTCTGATGCGTTGGCAGGACTACTAATTACCATTTTGAGTAATTAATCGATTAATCGATAAAGTCTGCAAAGCGTTCATGGGCATACGATTAACTTTTGCGATAGTGACGCTTAGCTTCCGTCGATCTGTCTCTTTTCGCTTTTACCAATTGGCAAGTGCAGATTGCACCTGGTGACGACAGAATTAAATCATTGTGAAGCATCCGAACTTTCAATCAACAGTTTTGTGTTTTTTGTTGCACTAATAGTGCACACTGATCGTGCAAAGTGCATACGTGCACGTATTTTTGTGAAAAGTGAGATTTGACAATAAAAGGTATATTGTGCAAAAAAGTGCTAGACTCATGTCTAATAAGTTTTCCTTCGTGCAGGCATTGGAGTCTTTGCGACGTGTGGCGGCTGCCGCCACAAAAGCGGCTAACAGCGTCAAACTTTGCGCAGCCAACAAACGCATTTTCAATTTGCAAGCTGCCGCAGAGAAGCTGCTGGCAACGCCTCGTGGCCAACCTTTTTCTACACACACACACACATACACATCTAGTGTGTTGCATGCGGTCGCACACGATCGCTGAAGAACTGGTTTTTCGACAATCTCTTCGCTGCGGAGACACTGCTCTGTGTGGCCATTTCTGGCTTTGTTTCTGATCTCGTTGACGACCATGTGCGCACACCCTCGTGGCGGAGATACTTAAAGTAACGTAAATGAACTTAAATTTAACTTTAAATACTTTAAATCTTTATTTTAACATTCCAAACAAAGAATATGATGCAAAGATCATCATTTTAAGAATCGAATTGAAAACAATTTAGCCAAGTAAGATAAATTTAATAATTTCTGGTATGGTATGTATATAATGTCAAATTCTTAGCTGTTATATATTCTAATCCATTTGAAGTTCACACAGCACATCTTCGTCTTCAGACCTGTCGACTACGGTGGAGATTAATATTCAAAATTTAAAGTATGTGAGTACGGCTTGGCCGCAAACAATCTGAAATCATGTAAGTCATATATAACAGCAATAATCTGAAATCGTATATTTGAATACTATAAACATACCAACATCGAACCCGTTTGTTATCAATAACCTCGAATGTAATATATCTTTCTGGCATTGTATCTAAAAATCCTCCTGTAAAATGAGGTAAAATGAAGTATTGTGAATTAGTATGAAACATCTCGAATTAACTATGAATTAAATTAACTCGCCTTAATGGGCACCTGAAATAACATTGTTGCATTGATATAGGGTAAAGGCACATAATTTTAGAAGTCTTTACAGGTTGGGAGGGTAAAGAAGAAGAACAACAACATCTTAGTTCTTCACATCTGATAAATCATTCTTGTCTGCTCTTAGTTCCTTTACTTGGTTGATATCTATTTCCTAGTTTAACTCTGTCTACAATTTTTAGTTGTGTAACACAGCGGCTTGCTAGGTGGCAAAAGACCCACCCCACTTTCCCTGAGCCCTAGTCGAACCCGTAGGCAGAGTACGCCTCCAGTTTGCTGCACACATCACGTGTTCGTTACATAATTAAATGGCGCCCAACGTGGGGCCGAGGTACTGTGTCGTTATATAATCGCATCCAGACGTGGAGCTGAAGTATCTGTACAATAATATATGGCATCCAGACTTGGAGCTCGAGTAGGTCGTTACAGAATAAAAAGCCGCGAGATTGTTAACGTATTTAAAAGCAAATAGATTGTCTGAGATCAACAGTTACCCCGCGCTTCTAGTTACCTTTCTTAATTTCCCAATTCCTTCCACAACCACCATCCAAATTATTATTTTGTACCGATTCGCATATGTTTGATTATTAGGAACTGCAGGTGATCTGTTAGTTTTCGCGGAGCCTGACCAATAAACAAGCATATCGTTTTATTATTAGCTAACTTATGTTAGTTAAATCAAATTTTGATTTCGAATTCTCATCATTTTGGAATTTTTAGTATTGACTCAACGTTGATCTAAACCAGGTGATAGATTTCAATATCTTCATAACAACTATTTTGTAAAAAGGAAAATGAGATTGCTCTTGTTGGATTATTTCGACAAGTTCCTCTTTTCCGAAAACAATTTATTCAAATCATTTTTAGTAGATTCAGTTTATAGCTAAGAGAAAGCTCGAATGATATATCAGAATATTTTTTACAATGCAACAATCTTATGAATGGATAAGTCCCACAATTACCTCATGATATAATTTTATCGTTTATCGCAATTATCGTATCGTTTGATTAAAATAAAAAAATCTGCTGAGATTAAAACTCTTCTTTCTTTGACATACTCGAAACCTTAGCAATGGCAGTAGTGCGTAGCACAGAAGATTTATCTGCATTAGTAAATATGGCAGATGATTCCGTATCATGTACTATCTGCAATGACTCTAGTTCCGAAACCTTATTCACTGAAACAGCGTGTAGACATAAGTTCCACAGAGCCTGTTTATCTGAGTGGTTAAATAATAACACCACATGTCCAAATTGTAGACAACCCTGCAGTCTTGCACAGAGTTCGGAGAACCTGGCAAGTACAGCCACGATGAATCCTAGAAATACCATGGGTAGACCTCGAGGTGCCTCTGGCAGTAATCCCACTGGAACTATCCCAAGAACCCGACCAGCAACAAGGTCAAATTATCGAAATAATACTCAAAGCATGCGTCCACCACCTAGTGTTGATACTAGACGTGACTCAGGAAGAAATGCTTCTGTTAATTCTGAGGATCGCATTCAGCAAATGATAACAAGCTCCTTAGAAAGCCACAGAGCAAATATTGCTGCGACAGTATCTGATCAGATCAGTACTGCCTTACGAAATTTAAGTTTGTCCGCTTTACGAGGAGAGTCTCGAGACGAATCACAACTCGAATGGGAGAATGAAATTCCTCTCAATGTGCCGCGAGCAAACGTCGAACATGAATCTAATCAGAGACGTAGACCATCTGGGGCTCGTCCTAACACCATCGATTATTCCACTGATCGTCCTGACAGAATTTCTAATGTTATCTCCAACTGGAAAGTGAAGTTTTCTGGCTCCACCAGTGACCTTCCAATAGAAGACTTTATATATCGCGTAAATTGTCTTACTTCCCAATACTTCAACAGCAATTTCGATTTGTTGTATCAGTTTGCGAATTTACTCTTCTCTGGTTCCGCTCTTTCATTTTATTGGCGAGTTCATAGGACTACTGGTCATATGAATTGGTTCGAATTGTGCAACAAGCTGCGTGAGCGATATCAAGATCAACGAACTGATCGAGATATCAAACAGACCATGAGGCGTCGAAAGCAAGGAAACAATGAATCTTTTGATGAGTTCCTAGATGCCATGGTAGCGATTGCCGATTCACTCAGAGATCCCATGTCAGAAGTTGACATTATCACAGAAGTTAGACATAACCTGAAAGCTGAATTAAGACATGAGCTACTTCACGTTGATATTCCAAGTTTGGCAATATTGCGGAAGGAGTGCCATAGACACGAAGAATTCTTTCGAAACACTCGAACGAAACTTCGTGAGAATGTTTCGAAAAGAGTTGCTTATGCAATTCGTCACGAAGAGGAATCTGAGGAAGAATCTGAATCAGAGTCCGAAATTAATGATGAAGTTTGTGCAGTTCGCATTAAGGATAAATTAAAATGCTGGAACTGCGATGAACAAGGTCATAGATACCATGATTGCTTGAAACCTCGACGAGTTTTCTGTTATGGCTGTGGTTTGCTGGATACATATAAACCGAATTGTGCTAAATGCAAACCAGGTGCGGAAAACTCAGCTCAGGATGTCCTCAGAGTTCCGAGAGGGGATGTCCGACGTTAGCCTTGAATTTAAACTCTGCTTCTCCATTACCTGACTTACAAATTAACACTCCTGACGTATCATCTCATTCACCAGATTTGACACCTTCCCGATTTTTCAAACCCTATCACGAACGCTTGCGAGAATATAAGTTGCGCAGAGCTGCAATTTTCCTTGCTCACCTTTTTTTTTCAATTCTAAACTTTGTCATGAAGACTAAGTTTAAAACTGTGGTTGTAGTGGTGAGCATTTTGCTCAATCTTATTTTGCACAATTTTCCATTTATTTTTCACTGGCAGAATTGTTTGTTGTTTACACATTATTTCGGACGCTACTGTTTTGTTATTTAGCAGCTGTAAGGCAATATGTTAACTTACAGTCGGCTAACATAACATAACATTTCTGATGCGTTGGCAGGACTACTAATTACCATTTTGAGTAATTAATCGATTAATCGATAAAGTCTGCAAAGCGTTCATGGGCATACGATTAACTTTTGCGATAGTGACGCTTAGCTTCCGTCGATCTGTCTCTTTTCGCTTTTACCAATTGGCAAGTGCAGATTGCACCTGGTGACGACAGAATTAAATCATTGTGAAGCATCCGAACTTTCAATCAACAGTTTTGTGTTTTTTGTTGCACTAATAGTGCACACTGATCGTGCAAAGTGCATACGTGCACGTATTTTTGTGAAAAGTGAGATTTGACAATAAAAGGTATATTGTGCAAAAAAGTGCTAGACTCATGTCTAATAAGTTTTCCTTCGTGCAGGCATTGGAGTCTTTGCGACGTGTGGCGGCTGCCGCCACAAAAGCGGCTAACAGCGTCAAACTTTGCGCAGCCAACAAACGCATTTTCAATTTGCAAGCTGCCGCAGAGAAGCTGCTGGCAACGCCTCGTGGCCAACCTTTTTCTACACACACACACACATACACATCTAGTGTGTTGCATGCGGTCGCACACGATCGCTGAAGAACTGGTTTTTCGACAATCTCTTCGCTGCGGAGACACTGCTCTGTGTGGCCATTTCTGGCTTTGTTTCTGATCTCGTTGACGACCATGTGCGCACACCCTCGTGGCGGAGATTCTGTGCGCACAACCCCTTCGCGTTGCTGAAGCTGCCGCGTGCTCAAACACGCCGCAGCCAACACACAGATAACGACGACATGGCAGAATCCCTGCTATAGTTGCGTTACTGTACCTGATAGCTTCGTGGAAGACCTGATGTTGTTTCGACAATAAGAAGATGGACTAGAGACACTGCATTGACGACCCCTGTTGGGGATAGTATCGCTGTGGAAGCGAGTATGCTGCTTTTTTGAATTTTTGCCTTTTCTTTTCATTCGCGTGTCATCGAACTAAACCCAATGGCACTTAAAGTAACGTAAATGAACTTAAATTTAACTTTAAATACTTTAAATCTTTATTTTAACATTCCAAACAAAGAATATGATGCAAAGATCATCATTTTAAGAATCGAATTGAAAACAATTTAGCCAAGTAAGATAAATTTAATAATTTCTGGTATGGTATGTATATAATGTCAAATTCTTAGCTGTTATATATTCTAATCCATTTGAAGTTCACACAGCACATCTTCGTCTTCAGGCCTGTCGACTACGGTGGAGATTAATATTCAAAATTTAAAGTATGTGAGTACGGCTTGGCCGCAAACAATCTGAAATCATGTAAGTCATATATAACAGCAATAATCTGAAATCGTATATTTGAATACTATAAACATACCAACTTCGAACCCGTTTGTTATCAATAACCTCGAATGTAATATATCTTTCTGGCATTGTATCTAAAAATCCTCCTGTAAAATGAGGTAAAATGAAGTATTGTGAATTAGTATGAAACATCTCGAATTAACTATGAATTAAATTAACTCGCCTTAATGGGCACCTGAAATAACATTGTTGCATTGATATAGGGTAAAGGCACATAATTTTAGAAGTCTTTACAGGTTGGGAGGGTAAAGAAGAAGAACAACAACATCTTAGTTCTTCACATCTGATAAATCATTCTTGTCTGCTCTTAGTTCCTTTACTTGGTTGATATCTATTTCCTAGTTTAACTCTGTCTACAATTTTTAGTTGTGTAACACAGCGGCTTGCTAGGTGGCAAAAGACCCACCCCACTTTCCCTGAGCCCTAGTCGAACCCGTAGGCAGAGTACGTCTCCAGTTTGCTGCACACATCACGTGTTCGTTACATAATTAAATGGCGCCCAACGTGGGGCCGAGGTACTGTGTCGTTATATAATCGCATCCAGACGTGGAGCTGAAGTATCTGTACAATAATATATGGCATCCAGACTTGGAGCACGAGTAGGTCGTTACAGAATAAAAAGCCGCGAGATTGTTAACGTATTTAAAAGCAAATAGATTGTCTGAGATCAACAGTTACCCCGCGCTTCTAGTTACCTTTCTTAATTTCCCAATTCCTTCCACAACCACCATCCAAATTATTATTTTGTACCGATTCGCATATGTTTGATTATTAGGAACTGCAGGTGATCTGTTAGTTTTCGCGGAGCCTGACCAATAAACAAGCATATCGTTTTATTATTAGCTAACTTATGTTAGTTAAATCAAATTTTGATTTCGAATTCTCATCATTTTGGAATTTTTAGTATTGACTCAACGTTGATCTAAACCAGGTGATAGATTTCAATATCTTCATAACAACTATTTTGTAAAAAGGAAAATGAGATTGCTCTTGTTGGATTATTTCGACAAGTTCCTCTTTTCCGAAAACAATTTATTCAAATCATTTTTAGTAGATTCAGTTTATAGCTAAGAGAAAGCTCGAATGATATATCAGAATATTTTTTACAATGCAACAATCTTATGAATGGATAAGTCCCACAATTACCTCATGATATAATTTTATCGTTTATCGCAATTATCGTATCGTTTGATTAAAATAAAAAAATCTGCTGAGATTAAAACTCTTCTTTCTTTGACATACTCGAAACCTTAGCAATGGCAGTAGTGCGTAGCACAGAAGATTTATCTGCATTAGTAAATATGGCAGATGATTCCGTATCATGTACTATCTGCAATGACTCTAGTTCCGAAACCTTATTCACTGAAACAGCGTGTAGACATAAGTTCCACAGAGCCTGTTTATCTGAGTGGTTAAATAATAACACCACATGTCCAAATTGTAGACAACCCTGCAGTCTTGCACAGAGTTCGGAGAACCTGGCAAGTACAGCCACGATGAATCCTAGAAATACCATGGGTAGACCTCGAGGTGCCTCTGGCAGTAATCCCACTGGAACTATCCCAAGAACCCGACCAGCAACAAGGTCAAATAATCGAAATAATACTCAAAGCATGCGTCCACCACCTAGTGTTGATACTAGACGTGACTCAGGAAGAAATGCTTCTGTTAATTCTGAGGATCGCATTCAGCAAATGATAACAAGCTCCTTAGAAAGCCACAGAGCAAATATTGCTGCGACAGTATCTGATCAGATCAGTACTGCCTTACGAAATTTAAGTTTGTCCGCTTTACGAGGAGAGTCTCGAGACGAATCACAACTCGAATGGGAGAATGAAATTCCTCTCAATGTGCCGCGAGCAAACGTCGAACATGAATCTAATCAGAGACGTAGACCATCTGGGGCTCGTCCTAACACCATCGATTATTCCACTGATCGTCCTGACAGAATTTCTAATGTTATCTCCAACTGGAAAGTGAAGTTTTCTGGCTCCACCAGTGACCTTCCAATAGAAGACTTTATATATCGCGTAAATTGTCTTACTTCCCAATACTTCAACAGCAATTTCGATTTGTTGTATCAGTTTGCGAATTTACTCTTCTCTGGTTCCGCTCTTTCATTTTATTGGCGAGTTCATAGGACTACTGGTCATATGAATTGGTTCGAATTGTGCAACAAGCTGCGTGAGCGATATCAAGATCAACGAACTGATCGAGATATCAAACAGACCATGAGGCGTCGAAAGCAAGGAAACAATGAATCTTTTGATGAGTTCCTAGATGCCATGGTAGCGATTGCCGATTCACTCAGAGATCCCATGTCAGAAGTTGACATTATCACAGAAGTTAGACATAACCTGAAAGCTGAATTAAGACATGAGCTACTTCACGTTGATATTCCAAGTTTGGCAATATTGCGGAAGGAGTGCCATAGACACGAAGAATTCTTTCGAAACACTCGAACGAAACTTCGTGAGAATGTTTCGAAAAGAGTTGCTTATGCAATTCGTCACGAAGAGGAATCTGAGGAAGAATCTGAATCAGAGTCCGAAATTAATGATGAAGTTTGTGCAGTTCGCATTAAGGATAAATTAAAATGCTGGAACTGCGATGAACAAGGTCATAGATACCATGATTGCTTGAAACCTCGACGAGTTTTCTGTTATGGCTGTGGTTTGCTGGATACATATAAACCGAATTGTGCTAAATGCAAACCAGGTGCGGAAAACTCAGCTCAGGATGTCCTCAGAGTTCCGAGAGGGGATGTCCGACGTTAGCCTTGAATTTAAACTCTGCTTCTCCATTACCTGACTTACAAATTAACACTCCTGACGTATCATCTCATTCACCAGATTTGACACCTTCCCGATTTTTCAAACCCTATCACGAACGCTTGCGAGAATATAAGTTGCGCAGAGCTGCAATTTTCCTTGCTCACCTTTTTTTTTCAATTCTAAACTTTGTCATGAAGACTAAGTTTAAAACTGTGGTTGTAGTGGTGAGCATTTTGCTCAATCTTATTTTGCACAATTTTCCATTTATTTTTCACTGGCAGAATTGTTTGTTGTTTACACATTATTTCGGACGCTACTGTTTTGTTATTTAGCAGCTGTAAGGCAATATGTTAACTTACAGTCGGCTAACATAACATAACATTTCTGATGCGTTGGCAGGACTACTAATTACCATTTTGAGTAATTAATCGATTAATCGATAAAGTCTGCAAAGCGTTCATGGGCATACGATTAACTTTTGCGATAGTGACGCTTAGCTTCCGTCGATCTGTCTCTTTTCGCTTTTACCAATTGGCAAGTGCAGATTGCACCTGGTGACGACAGAATTAAATCATTGTGAAGCATCCGAACTTTCAATCAACAGTTTTGTGTTTTTTGTTGCACTAATAGTGCACACTGATCGTGCAAAGTGCATACGTGCACGTATTTTTGTGAAAAGTGAGATTTGACAATAAAAGGTATATTGTGCAAAAAAGTGCTAGACTCATGTCTAATAAGTTTTCCTTCGTGCAGGCATTGGAGTCTTTGCGACGTGTGGCGGCTGCCGCCACAAAAGCGGCTAACAGCGTCAAACTTTGCGCAGCCAACAAACGCATTTTCAATTTGCAAGCTGCCGCAGAGAAGCTGCTGGCAACGCCTCGTGGCCAACCTTTTTCTACACACACACACACATACACATCTAGTGTGTTGCATGCGGTCGCACACGATCGCTGAAGAACTGGTTTTTCGACAATCTCTTCGCTGCGGAGACACTGCTCTGTGTGGCCATTTCTGGCTTTGTTTCTGATCTCGTTGACGACCATGTGCGCACACCCTCGTGGCGGAGATTCTGTGCGCACAACCCCTTCGCGTTGCTGAAGCTGCCGCGTGCTCAAACACGCCGCAGCCAACACACAGATAACGACGACATGGCAGAATCCCTGCTATAGTTGCGTTACTGTACCTGATAGCTTCGTGGAAGACCTGATGTTGTTTCGACAATAAGAAGATGGACTAGAGACACTGCATTGACGACCCCTGTTGGGGATAGTATCGCTGTGGAAGCGAGTATGCTGCTTTTTTGAATTTTTGCCTTTTCTTTTCATTCGCGTGTCATCGAACTAAACCCAATGGCACTTAAAGTAACGTAAATGAACTTAAATTTAACTTTAAATACTTTAAATCTTTATTTTAACATTCCAAACAAAGAATATGATGCAAAGATCATCATTTTAAGAATCGAATTGAAAACAATTTAGCCAAGTAAGATAAATTTAATAATTTCTGGTATGGTATGTATATAATGTCAAATTCTTAGCTGTTATATATTCTAATCCATTTGAAGTTCACACAGCACATCTTCGTCTTCAGGCCTGTCGACTACGGTGGAGATTAATATTCAAAATTTAAAGTATGTGAGTACGGCTTGGCCGCAAACAATCTGAAATCATGTAAGTCATATATAACAGCAATAATCTGAAATCGTATATTTGAATACTATAAACATACCAACTTCGAACCCGTTTGTTATCAATAACCTCGAATGTAATATATCTTTCTGGCATTGTATCTAAAAATCCTCCTGTAAAATGAGGTAAAATGAAGTATTGTGAATTAGTATGAAACATCTCGAATTAACTATGAATTAAATTAACTCGCCTTAATGGGCACCTGAAATAACATTGTTGCATTGATATAGGGTAAAGGCACATAATTTTAGAAGTCTTTACAGGTTGGGAGGGTAAAGAAGAAGAACAACAACATCTTAGTTCTTCACATCTGATAAATCATTCTTGTCTGCTCTTAGTTCCTTTACTTGGTTGATATCTATTTCCTAGTTTAACTCTGTCTACAATTTTTAGTTGTGTAACACAGCGGCTTGCTAGGTGGCAAAAGACCCACCCCACTTTCCCTGAGCCCTAGTCGAACCCGTAGGCAGAGTACGCCTCCAGTTTGCTGCACACATCACGTGTTCGTTACAGCGTTGATCCAGTTTCTGTGCCACAATATGAATTAAAAATCCATCAAAAATTTGGCTCGAATCGGCCAACAAATTTATGGCTCGAAGATGCGAGTTCATTTTGTCGCTTAATGCCCGCAAGCCAATAGCTGATCCCTTCTCCACACCTTTAAGCCCGAAAATCGCCTTTACATGTGCCTGGAAAAGAAGCAACTTGTTATCAAATCTATCACAAAGTAGCTTTATTGCTATATCATAGTTCTTCTCTGTGGGCTCCAACGAACGAATCGCTTCCAATGCGACTCCCTCCAAGCTGGACAATAAATGCTGAAGCTTTTCCACCTTAGTTAACTCAGCGTCATTTTCAACAACAGTGCTGAAAATAGAGTAGAAGTTTGGCCAATCCATATAAGACCCGTTAAGCTTGGGTAACTGCAGCTGAGGCAGCCTCGATGTTTTGATGGTGACGTTGCCGGATGAAGTTGTAACTCCCAATGAGTGGCGCACTGTGGTAGAGTTGGCATCGGTGTTCTTACGTTGAAGAGACACAAGCTCACGAGAAAGCTTCGACTTAACCTCAACAAACGCTTCATCAAAAAGTGCGCGCGCATCGGATGCAAGTTCCATTAGGTCAAGTTTCTCCAAACTAGTCTGCGCCGCGTTGAAGTCACCTTTCATATTATCCAGCATTTCAAGACGCACCATGAGATCTGTTTCATCCATGGTGGCGATTGCTTCATCATTAAGATTGGAATTTAAATTTATTAATTGTCGCGTAACAGCCTCAGCCTTTGCCTTATAAAAGTCAGGATCACTAACATCAGGCATAGCTTTCTGTTTTATATATTTTAAAAGCAAGGAATATAAATATGCACTATGTGGACTCACTACACATAAAGTGTGCTTAGTGAATCTTAAAAAGACACCCTGTTTATGTTCCGTACAGCGCGAATGCAGCGGTAAAAGTTTTAGTGCACTTGGCAGCGGCGTTTGCTACCCAAAAGGTAACTGTATCGTCAACGAATGCACTTGATGTATTACACAGTAACTGTTCCCGCACGAAAGAACACAAAGCAAAGAGTATAAAATTGTCAAGTGTATTATATGTATATTTGTTACCGACTTGTAACAAATAGCCACGAATAAATGTATGTATGTAGAATTGTTGCCGAATTGTAACAAATCAAATGACCACGAAAAATTGCAACTTTACGAAAACAAACATCACGTCGGGGTCACCAAATGTTTAGAGGAGGAACGATATCCACCTTCGCACTAATTGCAAACGAAATAGTTTTGTGTTCGGTTTATTAATTATAATGTTTATTTTCGAGTTGCACGAATTTGATTTGCGTCTGCTTTATTCGACAGATCAAACGAGAGTAAACAAGGGGGCTCCGCCCCCTGCTCGCTTCGCTCGCCTACCCCCGGCTCGCTTCGCTCGCGAGGAGGTGCGGCTACAGTCGAGTTTGCTCGACTGTAACATACCCTGTGCCAGTTTCCACAAAATAGAATATTGGTTATAATAGAATTAGTAATATGTATAAAAGCATTTAAAACATAAATAAATATATATTATATAGTAGTCCAATTTTTTAACCAAACAACAAACAAAAAAGTTTTTCATACTTAGACTTGGTTTTCGACTCATCGTTAATATGGCAGCTATATGATACAGTGATCCGATTTCAAGCAAATTTGGTCAGAATGTATGGAACCATCCAATATGCATATTCTGTCAGTTTGGTTAAGACCATAAAAAAACCTCTTTACGAGGTAAAAGTCTAGTGACGAAAACATTTTCATGCCCCAAAATTTCTGATATCCAATTTTGTGACGAATAATATTAAGTTTTACACATAAATTGTTTTAAACAAAATTTTGGCACCCGGCACATTGCGCTAAAATGTTTCAATTCTAATACTAAATAAAACTCACTGTTTTGCGCAGTGCCGAATGCTAAAATTTTGTTTAAAACAATTTATGTGTAAAACTTAATATTATTCGTCACAAAATTGGATATCAGAAATTTTGGGGCATGAAAATGTTTTCGTCACTAGACTTTTACCTCGTAAAGAGGTTTTTTTATGGGATATCAACAATTTTTGAATAAGACATCAGAAATTTTAAAATTGCAATATTTGATGGGATTTCTTGTGTAGATTTTTCTTAAATTGTCAAAATGTGGGAAAAAATACCTTATTTAACCTGTAACTGTTTACCCTTATAATTAAAAAAAAACTTTTAAGGTATGTCTAAGAGCTCTTCGAAATACCTTTTCAACGATATATAGATCGCATCTGTAGCTTCTATCATTTGGATGCTATGGGGGCTTAAATTTTAGCGGTTTTTAGCGAATTCCCGCTAAACTCTCGGCGATTTTTCGAAAAAGTCGTAGAACAAACGTTTCTATATTTTTGATTATAAAATGATTTATCTGCTGCAATAAGGATTCACCTCTTGCAAGCAGTTTATTTCCGCATTACGCTGCAAGCAGTGTACATACTGCATATGTACATGCAGTAGTGTAAAGGTAAAAGGTATATTCAGTTAATAGGTAATATCTTGTCTAAACGAATTTTGACAGATACGTGTTATATGTCAAAAAACGCGGAATATTGCCTATAACATATAAAATATTTTAAAGTGATCTCATGTGTAGATTTTTCTTAAATCGCCAAAATGTGGAGAAAAATACCTTATTTCACCTGTGGCTGTTTACCTATTTTCTTAAAAAAAAACTTTGAAGGTATGTCTAATAGCCCTTAGAAATAACTTTTAAATGATGTATAGATCACATCTGTAGCTTCTATCGTTTGGATGCTATGGGGTTTTAGTTTTAGCGGTTTTTAGCGATTTCCCGCTAAACTAGCGATTTTCGAAAAAGTCGTAGAGCAAACGTTTCTAGATTTTTGAGCGGGAACAAGTCCTCATTCAAACTTTTAAGCTAAAACAACGATTTGATCCATACAAACAAACAGACAAACAAACAGACACACAAACAGACAGACTGACTTTTCATCTCGTTTTGAGAAGGGCACCAAAAATTTCAAAATAATTTATCTTTTGAACCAGTAGTCGGATTTTGATGATTGAGGTGTCATTCAACGCGTATTTTTATGAGAAATATTAAAAAATTAAAAATGTTGACCAAAAGGCTCCAGCGGCCCCATTAGCTCCAATAATTTAAATTTTCCCCCTCCCACTTACACCTGTTTATCTCAAGAACTAGGTGAGTTTTCTAAAGTCTTAGTATGCACATTTGTAAGTTTAATTGATACCTTTCGATCGGTATATAACTCGACCTGATCGGACAGTCATAGCAAATTTTCCATTCTTCCTGTGTATATATGCTAGTCGCCTTCGCACCCTTCGTGCTGCTTTCGTCACTAGCGCGGACTGCCGTCCGCAGTGATATCTCAAACAACAAAAAAGTTTGTCATACTTAGACTTGATTTTCGACCCATCGTTCCTATGGCAGCTATATGATATAGTGATCCGAATTCAAGCAAATTTGGTCAGAATGTATGGAGCCATCCCATATGCATATTCTGTCAGTTTGGTTAAGTAATCTCAAACAACAAAAGAGTTTTTCATACTAAGACTTGATTTTCGTCTGATCGTTCCTATGGCAGCTATATGATATAGTGGTCTGATCCAAATTTTAAAACAAACTTGATCTGCGTCCGGTATCCAGCAACCTACATACTAAATTTGAAGTCTCTATTATAGTCTCTGAGATCGACGCGTTCAAACAGACGGACAGACGGACGGACAGACAGACGGACATGGCTCAATCGACTCGGCTGTTGATGCTGATCAAGAATATATATACTTTATGGGGTCGGAGATGCTTCCTTCTGCCTGTTACATACATCACACAAATCTAATATACCCTTTTGACCATTTTCAATGGGCGCAGGGTATAAAAAGGAGTTACAAGCTACAAAGTTAGATCAATTTCAAATTTAATGCCATGAGAGAGAGAAAGAGTTCAAGAATATGCGAGCTTTAAGA
The DNA here is from genome assembly GCA_037043495.1 of Drosophila recens. Classification (NCBI taxonomy): domain Eukaryota; kingdom Metazoa; phylum Arthropoda; class Insecta; order Diptera; family Drosophilidae; genus Drosophila; species Drosophila recens. The sequence continues at coordinate 5,275 of JBAMBJ010001806.1, read as the reverse complement.
GCTTTGATTACAATACAAAATAGAGCTTAATTTTGGCAAAGCAAACATTTGCGCAAGGCATTTACATTTAATCATTTTATATTTATTTGACTTTAATTAAGGGTTCTGCTCCCGTTAAAAATTATAAAATCAAAATATGTATAAACATTTTCTTTCTACTGCCGTGCAGATTTGCCGTTCATTAGGGGTGGGGTATTTCAATAAGAATTCCAACTAGATTTCATACTAGAACCAGCAATAATTTCAACTAGAATTCGTATACAGCAGAAATACGCATACAGAAAAGTATGCAGCAGAACCCTGCGAAGAACTCACTAAAACGTTCGAGTTCGTAGCGGAGTCTGCCGCGCGGTTTTCTAAATTTCCAGAGAATTTTTGCCACGCATGTATAAAAGCGAATGAGGGTTTTACACGAACTCGTCGCGCAGAACTTTGAGCGCGCTGTATGAATTCTGTACACTTTTCTGCGACAAATTTACCATTGGGTGCTGCTTCGTCGAGTGAGAGTCTCTGTCAGCGCGCAGTCATCGCTAGCAAATCATAAGCATTTGTTGCTTTTTCGGATCTCTCTATCAGTGGTCGCGTCGCTGCTTTCTTGCCCTTAGGCTGCGCGCACACTGGGAGCTAAAAAGCGGAGCTCACAGCAGAGCTTATCAGCTCGAAAAAAAAACAAACACACTGCTTGTATGAGCGTGCGCACACTGAAAACTGAGCTTATCTATTAGTTTTGTTCTGAACTTTTCAGCTCGCCTATAAGCTCCGCTGCAAGCTCCGATTTCAGCTCGCAGTGTGCGCGCAGCCTTGGCGCAAGTCGGGTGAGCCGCTTTGCCAGCTATCGCGTCGCTGCCTTTGCTTTGTATTTCCATTGAGTTGCAGCCAATATTGTCTGCAATTAACTTAACAGTGTCGTCCACATATATTGGACACTGTCTGTTCGACTTCAAACACTTATTATAACAGTGCCGTCCTAATAATTAGGCACAATTAATTTATTGCTGATTTGGTATTTGGGTCGCCTTTTTTTTTGTATAAGAAAATAGTGTCGTCCTCATCCATTAGGAAACAAACATTGTCATCCACACATATAATATTATACACTGTGTTCGAACTTCCAATATTTGTTAAAGTGCCGGTCCAATATATTAGGTACAGTGCCTTCATTTCTGCCTCATTCTTCTTTGATCAAAAAATAGTGTCGTCCTCATATATTAGGTGCAGTGCATTTACTTCTGCACTAGTAATATATTATAAATAAATTTATAAATAAATTTGGAATTTAAAAATATGGGTGGAAGACGAGGAAAGGCAAGCTGTATGGAAGATGCCAACACAAGCAAAGCGGACGGCTTGCAGCTCGCGCATAAAAACGTTATTCGTGATATTCTTCGAATACACAAATTCGAGCATTACACTCCAGGCACCATTAAGCCCATGGAACTGGAGTGTAGATTGGATATTTTGACCCGATACATCGATGATGCCTTTAATATTCAAAAAGAACTAGACCAAATTGACCCGTCGCTAGCCTCTAGAGCAGAACTGGAGAGTCTTTGCATTGCCACAAAGGCAAAGCTAATGAATAAAGGCAGTAAACCCAAGTCCAGTAATGGTGCATTTACACTAGTTGATAAACAAGTCAACGTTGATATCAACTTTATCAATCCTAGTGTGAACAGCTGTCAACTTGATCAACTGTTGCGTTGACAGTAGATTGACAATGCGAGAATCATCAATTGTTGCTCTCAGTGTAAACATAGTGTAAACACTTTGTGTCAACAGTTGAAGACACAATCGGCGCGTTGACAACACAAAATTAAGTTGAGCTCGTGTTCATTCTTTTGCTTTGTGTTGACAAACTTTATGTACAGATTGGAGGTAGCAACACTTCGCTCGCCATCCGATTTATTTAATGTTGTCTGTTATTTCAAGTGTGCAGTCTATAAAAAACAAAACCTAATAATAAAATGTTATTAAAAAATAAATATTCATTTATTCATATTTATTGAATGATACATACTTCAATATCGAAAGTAGACCTGCTTCGCTTGAAAGCGATATATACCGATATATTAAAGGTTATGCTTATTATTGTTTTGCGTATACAATAAGTAAAAGGTTTTGTGCGAAAATGAATGATTTCGAAATCATTTTTGATCCAGAATACGCTGATAGAGACGACGAGGCAGCTAGAACATCAGCATCAACATCAACAGCAACTTTAACAAAAACAGAGAACAAAAACAAACGCGGCAGAAAGGCAGTTTCAATTTGGTCAGACGAGCAATGCTACCAATTGATCGACTTGGTAGAGGAAAGACCGACTTTGTGGGACTTTACCAACGGAGACTACAAAAACCGCAACAAACGCGAGATTTTTTGGGAAAAAATTGCAAAGGCTCTAGACTTGCCAAAAGACGAAGTTTCAAATAAACGGAAAATGTTGCGCCAGCAATTCCGTGTAAGAAAAATCATTTTCTTTACATTAAATTATTTATATTTTATTAAAAGCAATGTCGTTTATTTTAGAATGCACATAGCAAGGTCCAATCGACCAAAAGTGGTCAAGCTGCTGCTGATCGGAAGCCGCCAAATAAATTTTATAGCGCATTGCACTTTATGCAACCCATTCTAAGCGTGGACTCAGGATCGCGGACATCCAGTTATGTGAGTTAATTAATATTTTCATTTTGCGCTGGATAGCCGCAGGCTGCGTACTGCCAGCTCACCTCACCTTCTTGTGATATAAAATGTTGTTTGAAATTGTCCCTTATTTGGCTTGCGGTAATGCTGGTCCGTTCAGTATTCATTGACTGCAATTCCAAGAAGCCGTTCCCTTCTGCTCGCCATTTACCTGGTACAATTTCACCATTTATATCTTTGTCAAAATCACTTGAACTTGTGTATACACTCTTGCGTTCCTTAAAAAGTTATGAAGTGCAGAGATGGCTAGCACAATCTTTGTGGCTTTTGATGGGTGAAGGTCAATAGGTCTACGAAGAATTCTGAATCGGGCTGCGCAGATTCCGAAAACATTTTCAATAATTCTACGCGCGCGTGACAGACGATAGTTAAAAACCCTCTGGTTCATATCCTGCTGCCTAAATGCAAACGGCTTCAAAAGATATGGCTTTAGTGGGAACGCATCATCAGCTACAACAACATAAGGCATTGGCTCGGTTCCATTTAGGAGTGGCTTCAGGTCTGGCAAGTTTACAGTATTTTGCTCCAAGGCTTTTGATAATGAGCAACTGAATTAAAATTATAAGAATACAATTAATGTATATATTAAACAGGGATTAAAACCGAAACGAATATCGGTTTCAGTTACGGTTTCGGTTATGTTCGGATTTTGGTTTTCGGTTATAGCTTACGCAAAATCTTTGAATAAAGGTTTCGTAACGGTGAACCTGTTTTCGTATGTTTCGGTTTTGAAATACCGGTATGGATTCGGTTCACAAAAAAAAATTTCTTTAAATAAATATAATTATATTTATAATATATGTAACGATAATTAAATAGGCAAATATAGAAAGGAAAATCAAAACTACAATAAAAAACTAATAACAGAATATCAGAGATCGCAAACCAGACTTATGAGTCGGAAAAAATCGAAACAGTTCAACATTTTTCGTTGAAAAGTATTTTTAACTTGTTTTTAAAATTTTTATAATAAAAATTGAAAATAAAACATGCTTTTTAAATTGTATTTAAAAGTCCAACCATAACTCTTATTTGCAATTTTAAAAATAACAATCAGAAATATATCTTTTTTCAGTTTTTATAACATATATGTTATTTATTAAAAACCGAAATTAACCCCTATAAATGAAACGGTTTCTAAACGGTTATTTCGGTTTACAGAGTTTCGGTTTAAAGGTTTCGGTCAAATGAAAATATTTTTTTTTTCGGTTCCGGTTACAGTTACGGTTTTAAATTACAATCGGTTTTAGCCGGTTAAAGGTTACGGTTTCGGTTAGGGTTTTAATCCCTGATTTTAAATGATATATTATTATTGTAATCTTTCCCAATACCACACGCTCCAACATCAATATTCGTGAATTTATTTTTATTCTCCGTCAGCCAAAGCCATTAAGACTACACTATTTGTCTTCTTATAGTTGAAATATTGTGAGCCACATTTCTCAAACACATTTGCTATTTTTTCCCATTCAGCAGCTGTCGTAGGCATCTAAAATTAACAAAAACTAATTAAAGTGTTTTTTTTTCAGAATATGAATGAAGATGCAGATGGGTGCTTGTCACAGCTCAACTCCACGTTTGTGGAAAATAATGATTTAAATTCGCTTCGATTCGCTTTAGCCAACGGACGTGTTTTTTTATTGCGCTTCGCATTTGCTTATTTTTCCCCGGTTAAATCTGTTTTTTTCGTAATTTGTTGTAATATTAGATTCAGTGGCTTTTTTGTTACATCGGTTGTGTTTCAAGAAAGTTTAAACTTGCCATTTAAATATAATTTCATTAAATTGTGTTTAAATACAACAACAAATAGCAGCCCAAACAATCTGTTTGTTAGTGCAATTTACATTGCCGCCTGCTGATATTTTGTTTTTGTATTTTCACTTTGTGTTTGTGCATCGCGTTCTTTCGCGTTCTAGCGTCGCTCTCATCGTGCTCTCTTTATTCTTTTCCTCTCAGCGTGCTCTCTAAGCTCTGTTGTTGGTGTTGGTCGCGGTGTTCCGTTTTCCTTTCGTTCTCTGTGGCTAAATTCCGTTGTGCTTCGGTTCGTGCTCGCGCTCGCGCTCTCGCTCTCTTGTTATTGTCTATTGTTGTGTGCGTTTTGTAAGTACAAACTCAGCATCTGTAGTGATTAACCCTAGTGTGCCTAATAATATAATTTTATTTTCAGTCTTCGACTATCTCTCGTTGCGAGCAGACGTAATTGTCTTCAATCAGCGGTTCTTTATCAGTTTCTTCTATTCTCGACCCACGCGGTCTAACATTTTTCCTATCGTCGCATCACTTAAAGTGATTTCTGTGAAGTGTACTTTTTGAATAAAACTAAGTTTGCATAATAATAAAGCCCTAGAATGGCCCCAGGGCCACCAAACCTGGGGAGCAACCGGTTTGCACCGCTTTCCGAGAGCCCCCCTATAAAAAAACGGAGACATCCCCAAAGACTAGACCTTTCATTTCCGGACCTCCCAGCATCTGCAGTGGATAATCCAAAATACATTGTAATCGCCTCCAAAAATTGTGAAAAGAATATCTCCGATTTTTCCTGCTTCGCCGTCCACCGCGCTCTTAAAATGATCTC
>JBAMBJ010001805.1:0-68000 GCA_037043495.1 Drosophila recens | reverse complement strand
ATTGGAAAAACAGCTTATTAGCTAAAAATTCCAATTTAGTAATTATTTCACAATATTTTGTTATTTCGATCGAAAGATGAAAGTTGTTATTGAACTTATTTATAGTTCAATTTGATTTATTCCTTTTTTTACTTGATTTTATTAGTTAGTCTTATAATAATTATTTTTACTGTCGCTGACAGCAGCTTTAAGTAAGTTCTTTCAAGGGAATGCCTTCAATCTGCCTTTGTGTCTATTTGAAAAGTCCTTGACTAGCTAGTTAGTTAACCCCCTAAACCCTAAACCCTTAACCCTGCTCTGGGCAAACCCTTGACGCTTGACCTCGCCAACTATTATTGTAGTTACTTCTATTGTTGTCACTAGCTGTTGTTGTTGTTGTTGTTGTTGTTGTTGTTGTTGTTACTTGTGGCTGTCAAAGTCGCGCACTAATTGCAATTAGCACCATTCTATGTACAAGCACACAGTTTGACCTACGACCCTCCAACCCAACCCAACCTCCACCCACCGTTGACCTTTTCTGACTGATTAAGGAACTGATTGATTGACTGATTGATTGATCTGATTGATCGACTGTTTAGTTGATTGATTGACTGAGAGAGAGACGCTTTCAATTAACAACAAAATGCGCTGCATTTCCTTCTGCTTCAACTGTTTCTGTTTCTGTTTCTGGTAACAACAAAAGTGTGGAAAGAGGAGCTGAAAGAGGGGAGTGGGGAGTGGGGTTGGGTTTGAGGTACAGTTACTTGTGTGGCCTTTAACGCTCAATTGATTTGTTTGCTCTCTGTGTCTGTGTGGCGCGATTACAGGTAAATTTCCTGCCCACTTTATGAAATGTTTACTCGACTTTTATCCAGTCGAAAGAGCGACGTCAATTCCCCCTCCCCCTTCTTCTCCACTCTCCCCCCCCCCCCATCACAGTGTCTCCTGCAATTTATCCACTGCCTGTTTTCCTGTTTATCGTTGTTGTTGTTGTTGTCATAACGTTGCAACCTTTTTTCTATAGCTCGCATGTGCATTGTGCGAGAGCCCGAAAGTATGCAGCATATTTAAGTTTGCTGTTGAATGTATTTACTTTACAATACCCTGTAACAAATATGCCAAGTGCACAGGTATTTATGAATATTTTTCAAGTATATTTAATAATATTTTTAAATACTTTAATATGTATTACTTAAATCAAAATTCGGAATATAAATCGAACTTTAATTCTTTTTAATAAATTGATTATGTTCTATAAAAATTTGTAAGAACAGCCATTTTGTCTATAAATGAATGCGATTTTATATGTTGATTGTTTTATGCCATAAAAGATAAGAATGATTTTAGAATTTCAATTAATAAAAAATCGCTACCATAAACTGAAATCTGTAAGAGCTAGATCTAAGAAATTTGAAATGTAGACTTTTTAGTAGTATTTTTGCGGCAGAAATGGATTAAACAAATGTTGAATGTGTAGTTCAATACATGAATCCGATATCCGATAAGTTTCAGCGATTGCTATTCACACAAAAAACACTCAAAATTCGCAAAGATGAAGAGATTTTTGGGTTAGTTTTGTTCACTAAGAAAAACTTGTGAAACAATTATTAAGTTTCAATTTTAAGTTAAGTCGTTTTTCGAATGTCAAAAAGTTTTTATAAAATTTGTAAGCTTAGGTTCGACTTTTGTGAGTGGAGTTATGTTTGAAATTGGACATAAATTTGAGCACATTTAAGTCAAAGAATGTTTCTATCTGTTAGTTATCTGTGACCTTAATTGTAAAAGGGTTTTTATTTGAGATCTAAATTTTCAATGAATATGATTTAATTTGTTAAATCCCAGGGTATCTGTTAGTCGCACACTGTGATGTTTGTTGTTTGTTTATATTTTGTATTTTGTAATTTTGTTGTTGTACTTCAAGTGCAGGCCATTAAAAATGGCCGTCAATGAGACATTTGGGAGCACAAAGTTTTCAAGTGCGGAGCAAAAGGGACGCAGTAGGCTGTGTAACGGTTGAGGAAGACAGAGAGAGAGAGAGAGGGAAGAGGGAGAGGGAGAGGGAAGAGGGAGACGGCAGGACGGCACAAAAGTCAACGGTTGCCATTTGAAGTTGAAAATGGTCGAAAATGAAACGTTGGTTGAAGGGTGTCATCGTTTGGCATTTCGCTGACTGTTGACTGCTTCTGACTGTTGACTGCTGTTGCTCACTGTCGTCCTCTTGCTCATCATCCTGTTCTCATCCTGCTCCGTCCGTCCGTCCGTCGTCAGGTGGTCCGCTTGGGTGGCTGCACCCTCAGGGTTGCGCCATCAATTTTAATTAAATATTTTCGGGCATTGTGTTTGTTGTTTTCTTTCCTTTTTTTTTAAAGCGACTTGTGAAATGTGGCGCGTATTCTAAAGTCAGAGATCAACAGCACAGATCCTCTCTCTCTCACTCTCTCTCGGTCTCTCCCTGCCGTGGCAACACTTGAAATCTTCACCTGACTCTGTGGCAAGTCTGTAAATTGCAATGTCACAACCACCGACCGACAAAACTGCTTCGGGGGTTGCTTTAACCCAAAACCAAAACCAAATCCAAAAACGAGACAACGCATCCCTCATCGACAACATTGGGAGCGGGTGACAACCCTGACAACGTGCCATATAAATTGCTGAGGGAAATGAAAATTGCGCAAATAAAAACTGAAAACGACACCGACACAAAAAAAAAATTAAGAAAACAACGTTAATCTCACTATTTACAATTTGATTTAAATATTGTATTAATATAAAAACATGCTTTAACTGTCCAAACAGATTAAGACATGAGCCGTTCAAGAATTCTAAATTATTTATCAAAAATATTTGACTTAAATATGTTTACCGAATACTTAAATACACTAAAATAATTTTAGTTTTCAATTGAATAAAACACACAAATTGTTTTACACATATTGTTAGTTAAATTCAAGAGTTTTATAGTTGATTTAAATGCAAATTGATTTTTTAATACACCTAACACTTTACGTGTTTAATTACCTCTTTTGTCCAGTTTTAATGATGTTTTTAATACAAAAATCCAATTTTTAGACCCCGTACTTTAAAAAAGTAAAGGGGTCTATTAAATTTGTCACAAAAAAAATGTGCGTAACAGGCAGAAGGAGGCGTGGCAGACCCCATAAAGTATATATATTCTTGATCAGCATCAACAGCCGAGTCGATATAGCCATGTCCGTCTGTCCGTCTGTCTGTCTGTAAGAGCGCCTAGATCTCAGAGACTTTAAGAACTAGAGACTCCAAACTTGGTATGTAGGTTCGTCTATATTGGGAGCAGATCGAGTTTGTTTTAGATTTTGGATCGGACCACTATATCATATAGCTCCCATAGGAACAATCAGTTGAAAATCAATTCTTAGCATGGAAAACTTTTTTGCTGTTTGAGATATTTCAACAAAACTGACAGAATATGCATAAAAGATGGTCCCATACATACTGACCAAATTTGATTGAAATCGGATTACTATATCATATAGCTGCCATAGGAACGATCAGTTGAAAATCAAGTCTAAGTATGGAAAACTTTTTTGCTGTTTGAGATATCTTTATAATAAGTACGGGGTCTCCGACAGTCGAGTACCGCTCGACTGTAGCACCGCCGACTAGTTTAATATTATTTTAAATTGTTAAAGTACTTTTGATCAACTGCTCTTAGTTATTTCTGTATCTCAGCTTTATGATGAACATATTAATATATACAATTAATTTAAAATCTTGTTATAACTATCCTATCAAATCAGAACTACATCTACAACATCAACTACATCAAGTTTGAACTGTTTGAGAATTCCAAATTATTTATCACATATGTATATTTGACTAAGGCCTGTTTTTCAAATCAATGTATAAATAAGATGTTTGATATTTATAGAAAAGATATTTTGACGTAAAATGAAATGAATTCAATGTAAAATTTAAACCTATGAAGCTCCGTACAAAATATTTTAAATCTGGCTGTTTTAACGGACAAAGTTGTCAACTTTTTGTGCAATTTGAGAAAACATTTTTCACGAAGAGTTGCCAGACTATTGGCATGATATTGCTAGAGTTGTCGAGTAATATTTATTTTCTCGCGCCAATTACTTTTAAATATTTTTCAGCTAAATAAAATCCATTATTATATAAATAAATTAAATTATATAAATTAAAACGAAAAAAAAAATTAAAATCTTATTGTTCTGCAATAACAAACCTAAAAGAAGTTGCTAGCCAAACCCTTAGATAATTTAATCTAAAAAGATGTCAGCCCTAAGCAGCCATGCTCGAAAAGGTTTTTAAAAACGCTAAACGCTGAAACGCTGTGATTTCTGTGGCAGCTCTGCTAGTATATTTTAAGTTCAATAAAAGTATTTTATAGTTTTTTTTTTAAAAGAGTTCAGTTTTTTATTACACTTTACCCTTTAAATATTTAATTTAATCCTGATTTTTATATAAAAATCAATTTATTAATTTGATTTGATATTTTTAAATAAATTTTGGTCAACTGCTCTAAATTGATATTAAATGCATAAATACTTAGATTTAAAAAATAGAGTTATTATATTAAATATATATAAAATGTACTCTTGTTTTGTAACAGTGTAGCCCAAGGAAATGGGCGTGGTGTGGATCAAAACCGTAAAATAAATAAATTCATTTTGTGGCCAATGTCCAAGGACAATTTGATTTTTATTTTTTAAATACTCACAATTCTGCACATGTTGCCAAATGTTGACCGTGTTTACATGTGTGTGTGTGTGTGTGTGTGTGTGTTTGGCATTTCCTGTTTGAACTACACTACACTACACGACACTCTCAACGCCTCCCAGTGACCACCACCGCCACCCACTTCCCGCCTTACCCGTTCCACACTTTTTTCTGCCATTCGGAATTCTCCCCTTACCCGTTCCACACCTTTTTCTGCCATGAAACGTTGCTGCAACCCGTTTTGCCACTACAGTTGAGCGCACATTCGAAATTGTTCTGCTTGTGGGAGCAGAAATTGTGAGTGAGCGGGGAAAGGTAGAGGTAAGTGGTGACAAAGTCAGGGGTTTTGGCGGGGGTATTGCTGTAGTTGTATTTGTAGTTTCTGTGAACTTTGCAGAAATGCAGTGACCGGAAAGTTGTAATATCCAATCGCCACTTTATTTGTGTAGCTTCGGTTTTTGCCCAGTTGTTGCCTCTGATTGGCGGCGTCCCTTGGCTGATCGAAGGGGGGGGATTGAGGGGATTGAGGGGCAGTTTTTGTGGGCCTTTGTGTGGTAGTCACTTAAATGGACATTACGTGGCAAACCCAAATGCATTGCCAGTTGCCAATGGGCAATAATTGAGAGAGAGAGACCCACAAAAACAACAACAAGAACAATCAGAAAATTGGAGCATTCAGAAAATCACATAACAGTAAATCGCCATTTGCAAGCATTCACAATAAATATGATTCACTCATGAATATCCGAGCACGATTACGGCTAAATGTTTAACTAAAACTTGTTTCCCAATATTGAAACGGGCCAACATAATCAGTATGAATAATAATAGGTGTTTTTTTTAGACTTGTGGTTTTGCAATCTGGCAATACTTTTTTGCTGATTTGATCTATTTGACAGCTGTCACTTGATTTATGCTCAATATGGTTTGCCAATGTTTAATGAGAAGACTCACGTCCCAAGCAACGTTTGACAAATTATTAACTTTTATCATCAAAATACAGTGAACCACTAATGTTTTCATACAGCATAAATTTGTCAAATTTGCGTACAATAAAGATGTTTTGATGCGGATTTCTTATATTTATCTTTTATTCAATTAAATCCCGTTCTAGTGATGCAAAAATTTCTTTAACCCATTAAGTACCCATCGAAAATTTTGAATTTGAAAAAAAGTAAATTTTTCAACTTTCTCCCTCGATTTTTTCCAAAAAATTTTTTAATGCAGAAAAATTCTTCAAACAATTCTAATAGTGACTGCAAAAAAAATTTTTGCTAGTATTTTTTATCATTATTTGAAAACTGGAAAAAAGCCACTTTTTGTGTGAAAAGTAGGAAAAAGGGGTTAAAATCGTCATTTTTAGGATTTTCAAAAAATTATAATTAAGCTTATTTCTTGGCCATAACATTAAATATGCGTTTGATTTCCTCTTGAAAACACCCTTTATTTAACAATATCTTTTTTTTGTTCATTTTAGCATGATTTTTGTACAAAAATGATCTCAGAATCAGGTTTAAAGTGTTGTTTTATACCAATTAGGACATAAAAATTCTGATTGCAAGCTAATACTTAAGATTTTCAATCTTGAATAACAGTAAATTACCCATTATCAGCTCACTTGTATTTTTTTCCAACTCATTTATTCACATTTCCATATAAAATCTCGCATAACCTCACTCTTTTACCTAACATAACCTCACTCTTGTAATCTCTATCTCTCTCTCTCTCTCTCTCTCTCTCTCTCTTTCATTAAATGCAAACGCTGTCAATGTCAACCTTAAATTAACTTTTGCGAGCAATTAACAGATATAACTATTTAGTTTTTTTTTCTCCTATCACCAAATTTAATTCGTAACTAACCTCACTTTTTGCACAAACATAACCTAACGTTTTTAGCGTAAAAAGTTGAGTTTGCTTGGCTTGAACACATATCCCAGCTCATTTCATTCCACATTCAACTTGGACGGCTAGCTTAACCCAATTGTGGCTCAAGACGGTACGGAGCCCAATCGGCACTACACTACGAAGTGTAGTATAAATAGTTAGTAGTGTGTGGATAAGTGCGTCACCACGAAAGCCGCAACCAGTGAAACTTCCCTTTCCCTGGCTACTCTCCTTTTCTGTCTCCCCCTTAGTTCGAAGCATATGGGTCCAATTACGCAGCACATCCGGCGTTTCCTTTCCTTAGACTTTCCCTTGCCCTCATCATCAACAAACACTTCACGCCTGACATTTGACAAGACGTTGCCGTTGGGGCTTGACAGAGTCAGAAGCGCAGAGAAGGGCGGCAAAATGTTCGAATGACGCTCGCCTACAACAAATCCAAAAGCCAAAAAATGGCAATAATATTTTTATGGGCATAAATAATATAGCAGAGCAGAAACTGAGAACTGAGACACAAGTCGTTTGAGGCAGCACAACCAGTTGAGGCTGAGGCTGAGGCTGAGGAGGGACAAAACAGTTTTACTTCACGCCATTTTCATGCGGGGAGAGTTTTCAATGGGCCAACTAAGGGCTGGAAAGGGGGAAGATGGAGATGGAGATGGAGATGGGCAGAGGACAAAACCACACGCATTTAATGTTGGCAAAGTCGATTAAGCTTCCATGTCCGTCCATTTTGGCGGTTTCTTGGCTTTCAGACAAAGCGACCAAAGCAGCTGCTAACCGTCAGAGAGACAGACAGACAGACAGGCAGACACAGAGAGGAAGAGAGGAAGAGAGAGAGAGAAAAAGAGTGCCAAAAACCGCTAAGCAAGGCCAAAGCTACACAGAAAGAAAAAAATCATTCTAAAATTTATATAAAAGTTTCTGATTTTAAACTGTATTTTTAGACCCCGTACTTTAAAAAAGTAAAGGGGTCTATTAACTTTGTCACAAAAAAAAAGTGCGTAACAGGCAGAAGGAGGCGTGGCAGACCCCATAAAGTATATATATTCTTGATCAGCATCAACAGCCGAGTCGATATAGCCATGTCCGTCTGTCCGTCCGTCCGTCCGTCCGTCTGTAAGAGCGCCTAGATCTCAGAGACTATAAGAGCTAGAGACTCCAAACTTGGTATGTAGGTTCGTCTATATTAGGAGCAGATCGAGTTTGTTTTAGATTTTGGATCGGACCACTTTATCATATAGCTCCCATAGGAACAATCAGTCGAAAATCAAGTCTTAGTATGGAAAACTTTTTTGCTGTTTGAGATATTTCAACCAAACTGACAGAATATGCATAAAAGATGGTCCCATACATACTGACCAAATTTGATTGAAATCGGATTACTATATCATATAGCTGCCATAGGAACGATCAGTCCAAATCAAGTCTTGGTATAAAAATCTTTTTGTTGTTTGAGATATCTTTATAATAAGTACGGGGTCTCCGACAGTCGAGTACCGCTTACCTTTACCTTTAACCGGTAAAAACCGATTGAAATTTAAAACCGTAACTGAAACCAAAACCGAAAAAAAATGTTCATTTGTCCGAAACCTTAAAAAAGAAATTCTGTAAACCGAAATAACCGTTTGGTAACCGTTTCATTTATAAGGGTTTATTTCAGGTTTTCATACATCCAAAAACAAAAAGTAAATAAAATAAAATAAAAGCAAAAAATCGGAATTTTATTATAATATGCATAAACTTTTTCAATTTCTATTTCCAATTTTTATAATGAAAATTAAAAAAAGTTGTATTTTTAATTGTTATTTTAAAAATTGCAATTAGGTGATACGGTGTAATTTTTTAAACACAATATTTTTTATAAAAATTTTAAAAACAAGTTAAAGTTAATTTAAACAGAAAAATGTTGACCTCTTTCGAGTTTTTCCGACTCATAAGTCTTGTTTGCGATCTCTGATATTTTGATATTAGTTTTGTATTTGATTTTTGATTTTCTTTTTTATTTTTTCCTATTTTCTTCTTATTATTTATATAATTAAAATTTTTCAAAGAAATTAATTTTTTGTGATCCGAAACCATTCCGGTATTTCAAAACCGAAACATACAGAAACCGGTTCACGGTTACGAAACCTTTATTCAAAGATTTTGCGTAGCCGATAACCGATAACCGATACCTAAATGCGAACATAACCGAAGCCGTAACTGAAGCCGATATTAGCTTTGGTTTCAATCCATGCTTTCAAATAGTCAAAAATTGGTGTCTTATAGACATTACTAGACCTCAACTTAACTATAACTTACTTCTATAGTCAAAAAAGGCTAAAATCGTTTTATTTCACTGAACAAATTCTTATAGAGTGCGAAAAGACACTTAAAAGTCGTACTAGAATCAAATATTCTAAACTTGGTTAAAGAAAATCCAGGAAATGTGAACTTTTGACAATACATTGAATTGATTTTATTCCGAATTTCCAGTTTCAATTTGTTTTCTGTGTAGAGCAACAACAGCTACAATACAACAACAAGATTACATTAATGTTGTCCATGACTCAGCCAGATTTGACTTAAAAGGGGGCAAGTCCCTCATACCCCTGATCCCCTTCATATCCCATATCCCACATCCCATATCCCATACCCATACCCATGAAAATGCCAGTCTCTTATGCTTATCCTTGTCGTCGCGTCCTCATTATTAGTTGTGAGTGCAAAACAATTTAAGAAATTGCTTGCCAAGAAATTGAGCGGTTTTGTGGGGTTTGGGGGAGGGGGGAAGACACTTCAATCCCTAACCCTACGCTTCAAATCTATTGTAATGTTCTAGAAAAATAAGCTGGCTACAATTATAAATTCTGAGAAGGAAATTGAAAAATGAAAAAAAAACTAGTCGGCGGTGCTACAGTCGAGCGGTACTCGACTGTCGGAGACCCCGTACTTATTATAAAGATATCTCAAACAACAAAACGATTTTCATACTAAGACTTTATTTGGACTGATTGTTCCTATGGCAGCTATATGATATAGTAGTTCGATTCCAACCAAATTTGGTCAGAATGTATGGGACCATCTTTTATGCATATTCTGTCAGTTTGGTTGAAATATCTCAAACAGCCAAAAAGTTTTCCATACTAAGACTTGATTTTCAACTGATTGTTCCTATGGGAGCTATATGATATAGTTGTCCGATCAAAATCTAAAACAAACTCGATCTGCTCTTAATATAGACGAACCTACATACCAAGTTTGAAGTCTCTAGCTCTTATAGTCTCTGAGATCTAGGCGCTCTTACAGACGGACAGACGGACAGACAGACAGACAGACAGACGGGCGGACGGACAAACGGACATGGCTGTATCGACTCGGCTGTTGATGCTGATTAAGAATATATATACTTTATGGGGTCTGCCACGCCTCCTTCTGCCTGTTACACACATTTTTTTTTGTGACAAAGTTAATAGACCCCTTTACTTTTTTAAAGTACGAAGTCTAAAAACGTAGATCAAGTTAATAAATAAATATATGGAGTCCAGAGTTCCAGAGAAAAGTCTATACAAAGTTTCAAAATAGAAAACAGAATGAAATAATTCTCAGAAGAAGAAAGACGACGAAGTAAAGTTAAGAAAAAAGTTAAAGCTAAGCTAAAACAAGAAATTGTTTGTATAAATTAAAACAATAACTGCATAAACTAATTTACAAAAAATTCTCTCCAATTCTTAAAAAAAAAAAAAAAAACAATAATTAATATATTTACGACTAGGAAAAAACTAAGCAAATTGATATTCAGATGTAAAAAGCACAAGATAAATAGAGATCAATCAAGTTACTTTTTGGAAAATAATAATAACTTTGGAAAAATTGAGCAGGAGTTATGGAAAAATAAGTCTAGTCGAGATCAAGTCAATAAGGAATCATTGTAAAAAGTTAGTACAAAATATAAATGAAAAGAAGCAGAGAACGAAGTAGAAGAAGAACAAAAAAGAATTAGTGAAGCGCTCAGAAAATTAAGCTCAAATTCGTAAATTAAGATTATTAAAATATTTAAATAATCTTTAAGCTTAAATTTCAAAATTATTTAAGATTAATTGAAAACTAAGATTATTAAAATATTTTAGCTTGAAGCCAAAAATTTCAATCTAAATTAAAAAGATGCCGAAAATAAATGCACTCTTGGACAGATTTCGATGGAAATTTTAACAAGAAATCATTCAGAGGATAAGAGGAAAATGGGATATGAGAATGAGATGAGAAATGATGTGGAATGTGGAATGAGGAATGAGGAACATGGAACAAGGCCGAGGGCATCATTTGCAGTCTAGAAATCAACCAACGAAAATATTTACGGAATTTCATTTATGAATTTTGCACTCGAGGGGTTAAAACGATGACGATGTTTGCCATGTTAGGCATTTGGGGGTTAAAGAGAGACGAGACGAGACTTTTTGGTGGCATCAGAAACCAAACGCATAATGCTAAACAAATACGAATAAAAATTGTGAAATTGTGAGAGGCCCGAGGATAGATAACGAAGGCAACGAAGCTTAACATTAAAGGCAAATAATGTCGATGTTGATGTAAATATCGAATGGAAATAGGGAGAATTTGTGTGTGTGTGTGTGTGTGTTTGTCGATAGACTGACAGGTGGTTTTTGTGGCACATCATTTTGATGCCTATTCAAAACTGATGAAATGACAAAGTGATGAGCTGACAAATTGACAAATTGACGAGCCGGAGTCGCTGCGATAAGGCCAAATGAGACACGGCGACAGCTTCAAAGCCAGACAGAGACACAGAGTCGAATCGAGTCGACACTTGAAACCAAAAACCTACCAAAAATAAAAAAAGCCAAGCGGATCAGTCGAGTGCACTCGACAGTAATATACCCTGGGCCTAGGCTTCGGCATGCCGAAGATTAGATGCACATGCAATTCTCGTACTTATCCTCAAATATTGACCTATCGTTTTTGTGGCAGCTACAATAAGATAAGTGATTTAAACCAATTTTAAAAATAAGAAAATAAAAATAAGAAAAAAAATGATAATAAAAAAATAATAATTAAAAATCATTTGCATCGACACAACCGGGACTCGAACCTCGGTCTCCCGTTTCGCCTGCCGAGCACTTATCTCTTCCACCACGCCGCAACTTGGATTGAGGATGACAAATTCGATAAACATTCTTGCAGAGGAAATGTACAACGAATTAATTGACCATTAATTCTATTCTATTTAGAGAATTGCCATTAGAATACCTCGGACAAAATTGTTAATATCTTCACTATTTATGGCCCAATCGGGATGAAAGTTGGTGATTAGCTTCTGGGCATGATTCCACATCCGTTGATATACAAAAAAATAACTTAAAAGCCAAAATAAAAGGTGCTGTCAGTTGTTTATGAATTACGCCCCTCACAGTGGGCGTGGCAAAATTTTAACATAAACTTGTTCTGCCTGACATTGTAGGAAGTCTTCATTCCAAATTTGGTGGTCCTAGCTCTTACCATCTCTGAGATCCTTTCGTTTACACGGACGGACGGACAGACGGACAGACGGACATGGCTATATCGACTCGGCTGTTGATGCTGATCAAGAACATATATACTTTATGGGGTCGGAGATGCTTCCTTCTGCCTGTTACATACTTTTGAACAAACTTAATATACCCCCAGGGTCTAAAAACCACACAGCCAGTAAATCCAAAAATCCCCCTTGCAAAATGTAAATGTTTTCATTACACACAGCTAGGTGTGTGTGTGTGTGTGTGTGTGTGTTTGTGTGTGTGTGTTTGTCGCATATACAGCTCATTAAATACAAATCAGCTTAGCAGCTTGAGTTTGTTAGCATGAAAAAAACCAGGGACCGCAAATAAGACTTATGAGAAACTGGATAAACTTTTATTATCCATTTTTTTTTTATTATAGAATAAAAGTTAATCTTCAATTATTATTATAAAAATTAAAAATAAAAGCTATTTTCCAATTTTTATTTTAGCATTTGAAAATACATTTTCATACCAATTCAAAAAACATTTACAGTCAATTTTTATTTTTCAACTTTTATAAAAAAAATTAAACAACAATTCTTATTTTAAACTTAAAAAAGAAAAAAATTGAAGAATAATTTTTGTTTTAAATTTTTACAATAAAAATAGAAAAATGACTTTTATTTTCAATTGCTAAAATAAAAATTGAAAATAAAGTTAAATTATAATTGAAATTTTATCATTATTTTATATATTTTTTTTATTTAGAGTTACCATTTAGTTTTTTTGATAAAATTATAATTGTTGGTTGAAAAATTATAATTGTTACGGTCCCTAAAAAAAACAGTCGCATTTCTCGACATTTCACTAACTTTTCATGCTCACAAAACTTGCGAAATCGTAGCTAAAATTTTCTACATAGAGATATTCGAGAAAAACGACTCATAAATGAAAGTTGAAATAGATTTAATTGAACAACTCACAAGTTAAATGTAAAATCAATTTTCTAGAAAAGCTCTGAAATAAAATCTGTCTTAAGAGTTCTTCAACTATTTCCAAATTTACTTAAGTGAATTTTTAGAATATACGCAAATATTAATTAAAATTTTCAAATATTTCCAAATTTACTTAAGTGAATTTTTACAATATACGCAAATATTTATTAAAATCTTCCTGTTCGTTTTTTAATTATTTACTTAATTATTTACTTTAAAATTTAAAAAAAAAAAAGATTAAATCTTGCCTACCCCGATACATATTTATTTTTACTTTTTTTAAAATACAAATTTTTAATTTGAATTTGTAAAATTTTAGAAAAATGTTAAAATTATTGAAAAATTCTATTAAGGCTTATTAAACCTATTTTTGTTAAGTAAATAAGAGTGTATATATTTTGTAACTATTTAATATTAAATAAGATATGAAGATATGTCATATTTGTTAGTTATAAAGATTTTATTAGGTATGAAGAATTTCACGCAAAGTGCCGAGGGCCAACAATTTGTTTTTTCAATAATTTATGTGTAAAACTTAATATAATTCGTCACAAAATTGAACATCCGAAATTTTGGGTTATAAAAATGTTTTCGTCACTAGACTTTTACCTCGTTGTTGTTGTTTTTTGTTCCCCAATGGGAAATGGGGTAAAAGTCATAAAGCTTATACATATAACCCACAAATGTACATATAAACATACATACAAACTGAAGCTGCAATTAAACGGACACGCCTCTTGACACGCCCCTTTCCGCCTTCCTCACACACACACACATGAGACCCAAAAAAATAGCTGCAGATGGAGAGCAGAAAAACATCAACATAAAAAGAAATTCACTTAAGCCGCAGGTAACCAGAGACATGAATGCTTATCAGACAGGCAGACAGACAGTCAGATAAAGAGAGAGAGGAGAGAGAGAGAGAGAGGGCAGAGAGGGCAGAGAGGGGATTAAGCATGATGGGGAGGGGGAAGGGCAGGTTGACAGTTGTTATTCCTCTGGACAACTCAATTTGTGGGCGGCAAAGTCAATTTAAAAAGCAAATATCTTGACTCTAGATGCGTGTGTGTTTGTCTGTGTGTGTGTGTGTGTGTGTACCGAGATAACAGTACTACACACACACACGGCTCATAAAAAGCAACAACAAGAGCATCATCATCAACAACAACATCATCGTCATCATCATCATCATCATTTGGTCGTCAACGTCCAGACACTAATTAGTAATCCTTGACACGAGCTTCATTGCCATTAAATATGCTACATGTGGCACCAACAACCCCCCCCCCCCACCCACCTCCCCTTTACCCACCTCCCAGAACACCCCCTCTCCTCTGTTGTGTTCTCTTAACACCCTCAATTGAGTTTTGTTGCTTGCCATCATTTGTCTACCAGGTATTAAGTATTAAGCATTACTTTAGCCGCATATAAAATTATGACATTCCACACACTAGATTCCCTTCCTTTTCATTTTCCTTTCCCATTCCCATTCCCATTCCCCTTCCACTCCCCACTCCCCACTGTCACGCTTTCTTTATTCTTACACTGAGATTAAAGTCATTCAAGTTAAAAATTCTTCATTTTTTTTATATATTTTTTAAGTGTGTTTGAAGAACATTATTGTTACATTAAAAAAAAAAAAAAAAAAAAAAAAGCTGAACAAATTCTTAAATATCAAATTATTGCGATTTAAAAAACTGTACTTAAATCAATTATTTCGTATTTGACTTAAAAAAATGGCGAGATTACTAAAATTTTTGACAGCATTTGGAATTGATTTTATATCGGAATTACAGATTTTTGTTCCTTTCAAACAGTCTTATAAGCTTAAATCTATTCAAACTTTAATAAATAACAATCCATAATACCTACTGTACTCATTGAACTCAGCAAGTATGATGGCTAGAGCATACCTGTTAAATAATGATTAGTTATCATAATCATTAGTAATTCGATTATTTTTGTTTAAAAGTCGATTAATGATTAAATTACGATTATTTTCGGTTTTGCCCAATTTTTTAATGATTTCGATTACAAAAAATCAAAACAAATATAAATTATTACAATTATTCAAAAATAGTCAGAAAAATACAAAATATTAAAAAAAAATCTTTTTGAGTATTCGGATTATTGTTGATTATTTTCTGATTATTTTTGATTATTTTTGCTACTTTGATTGTGAACATTTAAAATAATTTAATTTTTACTAAATAGTCAAAAATAATCCGAAAGTTTTAGATTATTTCTGATTTTTTGTACGATTATTTCCAAAAATAATCGAATTGATTAGTAAATCTAATCGAAATTTAACAGGCATGAGCTTGAGTCACCAAAATTATTGTGTACTTCTTACCAGACTATACTCGTATAAGCTTAAATCTATTAAAACTATTATAATAATTTATAGATCCAAAAGGTCGCAGTGCAGTTTTCCCCATTACAATAATAATAATAATAATTATAATAATTTCCAAAATTTAAGTGAAAAAATTATAAAATGCTTTAATATGAAATTTGTATGGTGTCAGCACTGAATTTTGGCAAGACTGACTGAAAACAGACTACCAAAGTCCATGCATTCATTTCTCTCTGTGTACTCGCTGCTTTCACTTTTATGGCTGTGCCGAGTCACATGAGTCATAACATCAGACATAGGACAACTACAACTGAGTCTGAGACATAATCTTGAATATATAGCCATTATCATAATCATCATCATCATTGTCATTATCTGTGTCCAGCTGATCAATAAACTTACAGCTTGCAACACATGCACACCCACATCCACATCCAAATCCACATCCAGCTGTGGCACAAACAGTTTCCACAATTTCCATAATCTGCCAATTCGTAATTCGGGCTCTGAGGATGAACATTTGATGCGATTTGTTGGCCATCGATGCCGCCACAAGTCGATATCTAACTTCCAAGTCATGTCTTCCCCCCACTCTCACACCCACTCTCTCTCTCTCTCTCTCTCTCTCTCTTTCTCCCTTCTTTCACTCAGGGATTTCTTTTTTACATTCTTTGCTTGACTTTTGTTTCCATCTCTTTTCTTTGTGCTCACGTGACGTCGCGTCGCGCACCAAACGCATAAATCAGATTTACAAATTTATTTTCTCACTCTCTCTTTCTATCTTTCGCCTTCTCTTTCTGCCCGTTTGCATTGCATACTTTTGGGCTGCAACGACAGAGACTTGCACAGTGTTAGACAACAGTCTCTGCCCAGTGTCAAGAAATCGCGAAATTCTTTTATTCAGCTGTTTTTAACTATTTTTTATTAAATTATTCTTTTTATTTAATTAATGTCTTTATTAATTTTAATGAATTAATTAAATTAAGAATTATTTAAAATGTCAGTTGTCTTTCTTTTGACGTAATTAAAAACAGCCCATAATTTTTCTTTTCAAAATTTCAACGAAATTATTAATGATGGATCTAGATCTAAAATGCATTTTTATAACTTTTCAGTCTGAAAAATAAATTATTTATTTTCATTAAATCAATTGAAAATCATATTTTTGATCATTGAAAGTGTATATATTTTAGAGATACAAAATTTTAATAGAAGTTTCCTATGTGCCTAATGCATATCAAGTTTGTTTCATCATTTAAAAGATGTTTATTTCATAATTAACAAAATTTTAAAAGAAGTTTCCTATGTGCCTAATTTGAATACCCACTAATTACAAATATATATAATATTTTAAAATATTTATAAAACTTCAGTTTTTATTTGAAATTTGTATTTGAGGTTTTAAAGTGAGAGCCCTAAACGATTTTTATTCAAAATTTTTAAATGAGTATTTAAAAACACATTTGTCTCTAACAATGAATATAATCAGATTGTAAACATAGTTCTTACAAAATTTTTAAAAAAAAAAAAAAAAAAGTTTCCTCTATGTCCAATACATATCAAGTTTATTTCATATTTTGAATACAAGAGCAATTTTAAAGCTGTAGCCTTAATGCTTGTAAAATCATTAATTCGAAATAAATATAAAAATAAATATTAATAAAACTTTAGTTTTTATTTGAAATTTGTATTTGAAAGTCGTAAAGTGACAGCCCTAAGCGATTTTTAAATGAGTATTTAAATGAACCTTTTTTTAGACCCCGTACTTTAAAAAAGTAAAGGGGTCTATTAACTTTGTCACAAAAAAAAAGTGCGTAACAGGCAGAAGGAGGCGTGGCAGACCCCATAAAGTATATATATTCTTGATCAGCATCAACAGCCGAGTCGATTGAGCCATGTCCGTCTGTCCGCCCGTCTGTCTGTCCGTCTGTAAGAGCGCCTAGATCTCAGAGACTATAAGAACTAGAGACTCCAAACTTGGTATGTAGGTTCGTCTATATTGGGAGCAGATCGAGTTTGTTTTAGATTTTGGATCGGACCACTATATCATATAGCTTCCATAGGAACAATCAGTTGAAAATCAAGCCTTAGTATGGAAAACTTTTTTGCTGTTTGAAATATTTCAAACAAACAGACAGAATATGCATAAAAGATGGTCCCATACATACTGACCAAATTTGATTGAAATCGGATTACTATATCATATGGCTGCCATAGGAACGATCAGTCCAAATCAAGTCTTAGTATGAAAATCTTT
Source organism: Drosophila recens (assembly GCA_037043495.1). Lineage (NCBI taxonomy): Eukaryota > Metazoa > Arthropoda > Insecta > Diptera > Drosophilidae > Drosophila > Drosophila recens. The sequence continues at coordinate 50,327 of JBAMBJ010001805.1, read as the reverse complement.
TTGTTGTTTGAGATATCTTTATAATAAGTACGGGGTCTCCGACAGTCGAGTACCGCTCGACTGTAGCACCGCCCACTAGTTTCTAGTAAAGAATATAATCAGATAGTAAACATTATTTTTATTGCAAAATAAATGCATTTGGTGTCACTGTGCGCGTGCTTTCGCCACTGCTGTGATTTTGTGAGCTGTGTCTATGTCTGTGACTTGAAATGTATCTGTGTCTGTGTCTGTGTCCGTGTCTGTGTCTATGTTGCCTGCTCTGCCTTAGACAGGTTTTGCCCTTATTATTTTGCGCGCCTTTGGCTTTGGCCGTTTGCTTCGTTTCTTTTTCCCTTTGCCATTTTTGCTATTTGAAATGCTGTCAACGTGGAATATTTGTTGCCGCCTTCCTCCTATTCCTATTCCGATTCCAATTTCAATTCCTCTTCCTCTTTACCCTCTGCACCCAGCAAAAGAGAAGAATATCGATGCCGGCAACGGTGCAGCGGAAATGTAACCGCAAAATTCAAAACCGGCAGACGCAATTTGTTGCGCACATGTGACGACATTGCGACACATTTGTCCAAGTGTATGTGAGTGTGAGTGTGTGTGTGTGTGTGTGTGTGTGTGTGTGTGTGGGACAGACGATGACGCATAGCACACTTATAGGGAAGGAGGGAAGGAAGGAAAGGCCGTTGGGACCGTCAACTGATGCGCCCCAAACAACAACAAATTGTGAAACACAACACGCAGACCGAAAAGTGCGTAGCAAACAACGATAGAGAGAAATAGAGAGCGAGAGAGAGCGAGAGGGAGTATGTGTACACTGAAAAAAGACAATCAGTCTAAAATTCATGTTTAAAATTCTTAATTTAACATGCGTATTAAGATTATTATTATTAAATGAACACAATATGGGCTAATCCAGCGTTGCGAACGTTACATTTGCACGCAAATTTTCATGTTTAAGCTGATACAGCTCGCGTTCAGATTGGTTAAGTTAATACTTTTAAACATTTTCTAAGATTACAGCCTTACTAATTTTTGGAAAAATAGTTAAGCTTGCTGAAAGTTTCGTCGCGAACGTTACAAAAAATAGAAGACGACTTAGAGGTTAGGATGTATTTTCTTACATTATAGCGAATTTGCATAGTAAACAAAAAAAAATCCACATACAAAACATCAAGTGAAGTATATACTTATTATTTTTGAGGCTTATTAATAAAGAAGTTTAAAAAATAATAATAAGTAGTGTCATTAAATAAAAATCTTAATTTTTGTCTGTTGCGAACGTTACACTTTGTATATACACTATACTTTAAACTATAAATATATATATTAAGTAAATATTCTTTGTTGAAAAATTCTACTTGAATCAAGTATTTCTTGCTAGGTCTAAGAAAATTCGGGATTACCGAACTTCTGACACCGCATTTGGATTATTTGTTTGCCGGAATTCCGGTGTTTTTTTTTACAGTGTATGTGTAACAAACTACATTATTTGACACATCACAAACGACAGTGCGAGGGAGAGAGATAGAGAGATAAAGAGAGGGAGAGCAGGAGAGTTGAAATTAACATAATTCACAAATTTAACACGCTGGCGCCGACCAGCGGTCAATTTGGGCAGCCGACGACGACCACAGCGCCATCTGGTGTGCAAATGGCCTTATTAGGACAGGACACAACACATTTGAAGGCTGTGTACGTGCCAAATCAGCAAAAATCTACATCCTACTCCCTTTTGGCCTGCCTTTTCCCCTGCATTTTCCAGAGCAGAGTCAGAGGAAGGAAAAAAAAAACAGCCGCAAAACAGCAAATCGCACTTTACATAACTAATAAGTTGTTTGCCATTGTAATTGTCGCGTGTACCACCAAAACACATTGACCAACACTGGACACACTGAACACACTGCACTCACAACACTCACAAACACTCACAAACACTCACACGGCATTCATAAATAAGCATAAATAAGCAATTTGCACAAACTGTTGCCAACTTGATTTTGGCCACATTAATGCGACCTTTGATTTGGATTTGGATTTGGATTTTGATGCACGACGTGTCCACAAAAACTTTCAACAACACATGCTCAACAAAATGATCAAATATCAAGTTGGAAAATTTGAAGTTCATAAATCACATACTTAGTATTAATGGTAAACGAACGAAGAGATACCCATTAAAAATGGTGTTACTTGACTTTACTGTTAAATATGTAAAAATAATACAAATAATAATAGCAATAATATAATGTATAATTTGTGATATAAAAATTATAAATTATATTATTACTATTATTATTATTTTTATTAATTTATTTATTATTTTATTAATTTATTCTATCATTAATTGTGATGTAGAAATTATAAATTATATTATTACTATTATTATTATTTTTATTAATTTATTTATTATTTTATTAATTTATTCTATCATTCATTGTGATGTAGAAATTATAAATTATATTATTACTATTATTATTTTTACTATTTTTGCATATTGAAATACTTAAAATTGCAATTTAAAATTTAAATTTATTTTAAAACTTAAAACTAAAGCAAATTTTCTTTTTTATTTTCTTTTATTTATTGACTGTGAATTCTTTGATTTAAATAATATTTGTAAATTGATGTTGGTGCCCTAAATAATAAGCGTCAGCTTGTAGCACTAGAAATCGAAATAAAGAAATTAAAAGTACAAGGAATGAAGAAATCTAAAATAAGAATAATGATCATATAAATCATACTTAAACTATTTCATATTTTCTATTATTACAGTTTTGAAACCAATCTTGATCAATTGGTAGGAAAATGGAATTCGTATCAAACTGAATTTGCAACACAAAACTCTTATTTTGCAGTCATAAATTATGGTAATTAGGAAAAGAATACAATGCAATTTTAGCACTGAGCAATTTTCAAACGCAAAAGTAAGAGACTTCTAAATTGTTAAATTTCATTTGATTTTATACTTAAAAACACAATTCTCTACTATCTGAGAACTTGATGACTTGTGTCGAGTTGTGAAAAATAATGGAAAGAACTAGGTGAAGGTTAAGTGCACACTTCTGTTTCCTTAAAGTAAGGAAATATTTCATCGAGGAACCGCAAAAAACTATTCAAAAGAAAATCTGGCCTAAAAATATAGTGCCCGACTAAAGGATACCAGTTACTTATTTAAGTAAACATAAAAAAAAATTGTATTGCATACTTATAGGCGCTTACATTGCTTCAAACTTAAATCAGACATTACTGATGTTCTGTTTGACCGATCTTTATGAAATTAAGTAAGATGATGGTTTATACATAAATTTCAACGAATACATTATACCTTTTTACTTACTTTTTGAGTAACGGGTATAACAAGCTTTCCCACATTTACAAACAAATTCTTTCGAGTTGAATGAGTACTAAACGTATTTTGGACAAGTCCAGTTATGAGACGTGAATAGAGCCGAGAGAGAGTGAGAGATTTATGTATCGACTCTCTCCCTATAGGGTAGAGAGGTATAGAGAGTGAGATGGTCGTTCAAGTTTGTTGTTGTTGCTTTTTGTAATTGTTATGGTTGTTGTTGTTTTTGGTAGCGTAAACATGTTGTTTACTACTTTGGCACTTCACATGACAACAACAACAACAAAAGAAGAAGCAGCAATGTCGACACTAGAAGAGGCAACTTACACACACACACATAACTTCCCTGGAGATATAACAAAAGAGAGTAAAAAGGAGAGAGATATGTAGATAGAAAGAGAGAGAGAGAGACAGAGGCAACTCCAACTTCCAATGATGTTGCTGACTTGCGAACCAAAAACAACAACACAAACTTTTTTCATTTTGGCGTGAAAATTTGTAAACATCAGCGAATAAACGAAACTTGCATGTTCAAGTTGTAGCACAAGGGCGGAGAGGAGGGGGGGCCAAAAGGGGGCGTGTGTTTGCCCTAAAACCAAAAAAAAGGGTGCATATTTAATAGAGCGAGCGAATTTACCTGGCCAAAAAACCTCTAAGCCACAAAAAAGAACATTGAGAACTCTCTGACTCTCTGTCCTCTGACTTTGACTAAAAGTACATACATTCTTTTTTTTTTTTTTTTTGTTTTTTTGTTATGTTTTCCAGCGCGTTGGTTTCATTTGCCAAATGACAAATTGTGTGCTGTCCAGTCAGGGGGTGTATTCAACGATATGAGTAGGGTGTTTCAGTGTTTCAGTTCAGCCAACACTTGTTGTTACACGTGTTTCCAACTCCCAAACTCACACCTCACAACTCCAACTCCAACTCCAACTTTCGACTTGAGCTCATATATGAAGAAAGTTCAATGATTCGACCTTTCAACGCAATTTACATGTAGATTTCACATGGGATCGTTGACACAGTGGAAAGAGTAGGAAAAATATATAGAGAAGGAGAGTGAAGAATTGCGGCAACGCCTTTTGGGAGTTTCGATTTATGGCAAGTGATTTAAGAGATCTAATTGAAAAATTTTGTATTTTTAGGTTGTTCCCAACAATTTTCGTCTGACATAAGACTTAAGTCACTGTTTATCAAAAGGAGAAGTTTGTAAACTATTTTATATTCTTTCTATTCTCTCGAGAATAAGCAAGGCTTAACCCTTAAGGCCAGATATTTATCAAAGAAAAACTAGATTAAGTTTTTATATTAACAATTCTTCAATAATAATATTTCTTAAATATCTATAAACTTCCCATCTTCTTTTATATGGTTGTAAGCTGCGGAATAAAGCTTAAAAACTATATTAATTTAGCAATTGTTTGCATGCGAAACGTTTACGAATGGACATACAAAAAAGAATTGATGAAACAGAAAGAGTCACATAAATATCTACAAATTATTATAACAATGCAGTTATATTCTAATCTTGTGCTGACAACCTTTAAGAAATGGAATCGAAATGGAAAAAAAATGCAGACCGAGAGAATAAAAGAATCTTCCCAATTGCAACGTTTAAGAAGAGAATTAAGTAAACATATCAAGAGTATGAGTACAGAAAATAGCATATAGGTGATTTCAGGATCGCGAATGCGACATTTGTACGACTTTAAATGAAAAAACAAATATCAAAAGTTGACATTTTTTAAAATATATTCTCACGTATTTAATGCGTTTTATCAACACTATTTTTATTATAAAAGACAAGCTTTGAAGGCTTGTCGTTTTCGAACTATTTATAAAAAACAATGCATCGCGAACGCGACGAAAAATGGAAGTCATTTTTGACTTCATCTTGACAAATGCGAGTAATTTAGAAGAAAATACTCTTAAACCATAATAAAATAATGTTGTTTTCCGTTTAAGAAATAATTTTTAAATGTTAGTATCATTTTGTTTATTTTACAAGTTTAATTAGTCATTTGTTACAAGAATTTGTTCATTAAATTTTATTCAATATATATAGAAAAAAGCTTGTAAAACTTGTTTTAAGTTAAGCATTCAATATATTTATTATTATAATAATATATAATATTGCTTAAATAAATTACATGAATACATTTTTGGAAGAAAATTTCACAAAATGTGAGTTTTTGATCAATTTCACGCTTTTGGGCGAGGTGGACCTTTTTCTGAAAATGCCCATATACAACGTATGCATAATATAAAATATATTTTTTAAGCTTTATTTTTAGTTTATTCTGTGACATTTAAGACATCGACGACAAAGACATCCACGATTAGATAAACTCATCCCTAATTTAAAGTCTCGCACAACTTTTGGACTTGAAAATGACTTAAGCAACCACAACTCTTCACCTCAACTCTCTGCCAAGTCTTAAACGGTTTTACTCACACCTCAAATCAATCTATTTATTGACTGTTAGTCAACGCTTAGAACCTGCTTTGAATTTTTGGTTGTTATCATTTTTAACTTTTTCAAAAAAAGTGAAAATGAAAAATGCCAAAAGTAAAGAAAACATTTTAAAATTCTGTCAACGTTTTAGGCCAAAAACATGCTCACTTGGTTGCTTGTAAGCTTTCAATTCCCCCGACTCCTTTAAATACTTTTGGTTGTCAATTTGAAATTTGGTACACGTTTCGCGCTGTCAGCAAATGCTTAGCTAATGAATGTAAATATTAAATTAATGACCTGGTTGCATATTGAAATCCTTGTAATTCTTATGCTTAATCCTTAATATTAAGTGCATTTGGCAACACTGCCCTGAGATTTGCAACAGCTGCAACAATAAAAGCGAACGGCCAACAGAATGTAGCCGAGACTTTTCTCGAAAAAAGTTTTGACAACTCGAGGCGCTTATAACTTGTGGAGATGACAGGCGGACAACAGGGGGACAGGAGAAGAGGTGGAGAGGAGGAGAGGAGGAGGGGTGGAGAGGAGAAGAAGAGAAGAAGACGACAACCATTAATCATTAGCGCAAAAATGCGACTGTCTATGGCAAAGCAAAGAAAGCAACCACCAGATGATGATGATGATGCTGATGATGATGATGATGATGATGATGATGATGATGATGATGATGATGATGATGATGATGATGATGATGATGATGATGATGATGATGATGATGATGATGCTGATGATGATGATGATGCTGATGATGATGATGATGATGATGATAATAGCAAGTACAGTGATGGACAAATTAATAGAAACAATAGTTTAATTTAATTTTATTAAAATTAAACAATTTACAATTATCAATTAGTTTAATTTATTTTATTTTTGTTTCAATTTGTTTATGTTTTGTTTATAAAATTGTAATTAAATTTATACACGTTTCTTAGAAACTATAATAGTATTTTGTATTTGTTTCAATGCATGTAACAGGAAGAAGGAAGTATCTCCGACCCTATAAAGTATATATATTCTTAATCAGCATCAACAGGCGAGTCGAGAAAGTCACAAATGTCTGTCCGTCCGTGTGCGCGCCTAGATCTAGATCTTTAAAAGCTAGAGCAACCAAACTTTTTTTTTTTTTTTTTTTTTTTTTTTGATCACTTACGTTATCCATTATAACATGCACTCATAATACTTATTTGCATCAAGATCGGACAATTAGAAAGCTGGTAATGGCTGATTTAAGTTTTCAATGTAAGTGCCTAAAAGTATGCAATACAAATTATTTTTGTATATTTAAATAATTATCAGGTATCCTATAGTCGGCAAGTCGACTTTTCCGCTTGTTTATTTTTTAGAATTGCTTTGAAAACAAAATAATGTTTTTAGCATCATCATTTTTAATACATTTCAAATAAATACCCATTTAGCAATATTTTAAAATTTAACAAAATAACGGAGCTTTTTATCATACATATTAAATAATTGGATTCAAATATCAAAATGACTCTCATTTCTATTATTTGTTCCATCACTGTGTGTGTGTGTGTGTGTGTGTGTGTGTGTGTGTGTGTGTGTGAGCAGGGGCAACCAGTGTTGGGCAATGTCCTTTCACTAAGCGGCTTCTGAGTGTTTTGTTGTTGCCTTTTTCTTTTCTTTTTTTTGTTTTTTGTTGTTGGCCATCTTTTCTCACAAGCATTTCAACACACAGCATGACGATACAACAACAACAACAACAAATACAAATACAACAATGCCATTGTGAGGCCTAAATGTTTTTATCTCATTTCGCAGACGTCTGCCGGAAAAGTGACTTCCCTTTAACCATGCCTCCTGCCTCCTGCCTCCTGCCTCTCTTTCCCGCCCACTTCCCACTGAATAACTGCTAAAAAGGTACTGAAAAATTGTTCAAAATCACTTCATGACAGAGAGACTTTGGATTCAGTGTGTCCCCACCCTTGAAAAAAAAACACACACACACACACGCACGCACACACACTCCCCTTCTATTTTATTTTATATGAATTTATTTTTTTCTGACTCCATCATTATTTATTATTCATGCATTTGTATATGGCATGTAGGTATATTTATTTGCACAGCATTGTGATTATTTAAATGCCCTGTTATCAAAACAGTGTGCAGCAAAGGGTAGCACAATTCAAATTCAAGTTAAATTATTCACATAAACTGAATTGATAATTCTAACTATAATAATATTGTATAATATATAATTTTGTATATATTTATGAATTTTTTAATATAAAATATATATTTTTAATTATATCTTTTTTTTAGCAACTTGTTTATAGCTAAATTTGGAATGCTCAAAGTTTCACAATTATTGATTTTTAAAAACTTTCATTCATTTTTTATTTGCTTTTATAATATTAATTGTTTAATATTATTTCTAATATCAGCAAATATTTAAATATATTCTTTTTTAATTTTAGATTAAGTTGCCCAGTTTAAATAAAATATACAAATTTTTTATAAAAAAAACAAAAAAAGAAACGTAATTTCTAATATCAGCAAATATTAAATTGTATTCTTTTTTCAACTAATTCCCCATTCATTTAATTTAAACCCCAAAATTTCACAACTTGTCATGTTAAATGATTTTTTTATAACAATTTTAAGCACAGGGTATTTGCTAGTCGTGCATACGCCTGCACAGTACACGTAACTACGTGTTTTTCAGTTTCTTATTTTGGTTTTTTCTTTCTCTTTTTTTTTTTGTGTTATTTTACACGCGTGTCGTGTGTTATTTTGTCATTCTTGAAAGGCCTTATGTAATTTGACAGTGCTGGCTAAAAGTAAAGTGCCAACCGGCCCCCGTCGCCAATTCGACTAGACTCGACAATTGTTGCAGCATTAAATAAGCTGCAAATTGATGGCCAGTCATTTGTTAATATTACGTCGACTGCCCTTTGATTACATTACATTATACATTTTACTCTCACTTGTCAACTCTATTATTGGCTTGAGATTCCATTCCAAGGGTTCGGCTTGAAATTGAGGGTCTAGTTTTGGAGACACTGTCGACTTGAGATGCGAATCTGTTGATAAACGTACTTATTACGTTGAGAAACTGGCAACATTCTGGGTTTTTATACCCGTTACCTAAAAACAGGGCAAAAGTGTATATTGTATTCGTTGAAATGTACATATGTATAAACCATCATATTACTTAATTTCCTAAGGATCGGTCAAACAGAACGACGGTAATGCACAGTGGTTTCTCCCATTGCACACTGGGCCGGATTGACAAATAAGTGGCATAAAGTCGAAAATTTAATTGAAGCAAACCTACATTTTTATTTAACATATATATACTAGATTCCCTCTGTAGAAAGCATCAATAAATATTTTTGCTAAAAATGCAACCCTGGCATTTATTATCAAGCTCCAAAGTCAGCCGATTAAACAGCTGACTTTTGTGACAAAATTGGCGGCAAACTTTTGTTGACTTTGTGCGCTTGGCAATTCCACACGATAAGCAAATTGGTTATTATTAAAAATGGATTTTGAAGACCGAGGTATGTAAGTTGGAGTTGAGTGAAAAGATTTTGTGTCAAAACTTGTTATATGTGATAATATGTGTATTGTGTTGTTGTGTTGTTCAATAAGAAAAAATTTACCCAAAGTGTTCGTCTTCTGTAGAGAAAAAAAAGTCTTCTGCGTATTTCTGCGATGTGTAATGTATGTTGAAAAAAAGTAGAACCTATTCATAAAAATATAATAACAATCCGGTTTGCGGCTTTTTGCGGCTTTTCCGATGGCTTAATTTTCTAGATGTGCTTGTTTGTATGTAAATATAATTTAAATCACGTATACGTCATGTTGTCTTATATGGGCAGTCGGGGTAGGCGTGGTCAAGCTGACTCAAAATATTGCTTAAATATTTAGAGTGGTATATTCAATAAATATGCCAAGTTTCAGCTCGATATATGCAATTTTCGACTTTATGCCACTTATTCGGCAATCCGGCCCAGTGTGCATTGGCCAAAAATAAAAAGTCCAAGTTGAGATTTGGACTTTAAATGTGTCAACACTGTTTTAGAATTGGTTTAGCTATTAAACTGTATTCTTGTTTTTGTTTTGTTCTAGCTGTCCTCTTCGAGAAGAGCATCAAAAGACACAATATAATATTATTTTGGTATTGCAGCGTGAGCAACTTGCAAGTAGAGCAGCTAATAAACAAATTAAAAACCCATTTAAAACAAAGTTATTGTGCAATAAATTTATAAAATAAATAAAGCTATTATCTATATTTATACAACAAAAAGTATATGTACTTCCTGCTGTGTTTTGTGTAAATCTGTATTGTGTTGAGTACATTATTTTAGACGTTCTGTGTTTGTCTTTGCTGTGTTTCGCTAGAGTTTTCGTTATGAAGGTACAATCAGGAATCAAAAAATCTTTTTGTATATTATTAAATAACATTTAAAGATTATGTGATATTAATTTCAAGGGTCAATAGGCGCCTAGGCTCTTGCTATATACAAAAATGTATCCTAACTTTCAAAAAACACATGTATTTTCTATGGCAGCTATATGATATAGTGGTCTGACTTCGACCAAATTTGGTCAGAATGCATTAGGCCATCTCATATGCATATTGTGTCAGTTTGGTTGAGATATCTCAACCAACAAAAAAGTTGTTCATACTAAGACTTGATTTTCGACTGATCGTTCCTATGGCAGCTATATGATATGGTGGTCCGATCCGGCTGATTTTTATACAAATTCCTACTATAAATTTTTAAAAATTTTGTCTTAAGTTTTAAGCCTCTAGCTCTAAAGGAACCAGTGTGTAATGGCAGGTTTAAGTCTTAAGCAATGTAAGTGCCCAAAAGTATGCAATAATCTTTTTTTGTTTTTTTTTTTTTCAAATAAGAAACGGGTATCCTATAGTCGGGCACACGACTATAGCCTTTTCCACTTGTTTTTTATTTGCTTTAAGCTTTTCATTTGCATTTTGGGCCTCTTTCATTAACTTTGTCCTCGATGTATATACATACATATATTAAAAGCGCTTCATTAAAAGGCTTAAAACTTGCCCCGTCAAATAATACCAATTTTCCATGCCAATTTCAGCCGCCGCATATAAAAATAAAACAAAAACAAATAGAACAAAAGTCAACTTTAATTAAAGTTGGCAAAATAACAAAAAATAAAAATCAAATGAAATTGGAAGGTTACGAATGGTTATGCCCAGAACAAAATAAAAGTAGAGAGCACTTTGAAATGGGAATTTGGAAATATTAGAAAAATGGTATTTAGCATAAAGCGCATTAGCTTTAATCGCTTTTGCAACTGTCGAGTGGGTGGCAAGAATGGAATGGAAATGGAATGGAAATGGAATGGAAATGAATGAAAAGCGCGAAAAGAAAATGCTGATAAATCGTTTGCATTCATTAGTCAGGCTTAAAGAGACGGAAAATGTCGAAAAAAAACAAAACAAAACAAGTGGAAACCATGTTAAAGTCAAAATTAGGCAATAAGTATTGGGTAAGTATTCTACAACTTAATGCATCAAATAATCGAAATTAAAAAGTGTCCTTAGACACTTGAAATATTGTTTAGGGCTCATTTTGAGCAGAGAAAATATCAAGTTTCATATCAGCTTGAGCTGATAGACTCTCGTTAAACTCGATTTCTAGAATTCATACATTTCTACATATGATTGATATTGATAATTTTAATAGAAATGAATTCGAATCTGAATATAGTTAATTTATAGTAAATATAAATTATACAGGTGTGCTACGGAAATCTCTTCCATTTGAAATCTCTTCCACTTTCTGTAGCTCACCTGATAATTAGGAAATTTTTAGACCCCGTACTTTAAAAAAGTAAAGGGGTCTATTAACTTTGTCACAAAAAAAAAGGTGCGTAACAGGCAGAAGGAGGCGTGGCAGACCCCATAAAGTATATATATTCTTGATCAGCATCAACAGCCGAGTTGAAATAGCCATGTCCGTCTGTCCGTCTGTCTGTCTGTCCGTCTGTCCGTCTGTAAGAGCGCCTAGATCTCAGAGACTATAAGAGCTAGAGACTCCAAACTTGGTATGTAGGTTCGTCTTTAATAAGAGCAGATCGAGTTTGTTTTAGATTTTGGATCGGACCACTTTATCATATAGCTGCCATAGGAACAATCAGTTGAAAATCAAGTCTTAGTATGGAAAACTTTTTTGCTGTTTGAGATATTTCAACCAAACTGACAGAATATGCATAAAAGATGGTCCCATACATACTGACCAAATTTGATTGAAATCGAACTACTATATCATATAGTTGCCATAGGAACGATCAGTCCAAATAAAGTCTTAGTATGGAAAACTTTTTGTTGTTTGAGATATCTTTATAATAAGTACGGGGTCTCCGACAGTCGAGTACCGCTCGACTGTAGCACCGCCGACTAGTTTTTTTAAATTTTCCAAATTTAAAAGTACACATTAAAAGCTTGAAATTGTTTCCTTAAAATTAACAACAAAAAAAACTATTCGATAAATTATTACATTATCTTAAGTATTTTTTTTTTAAATACAAAAACTTCTGCATTACTTTCGACTTGCCACTTCATTTCAGTGATGGGATAAGTCAAGACTTGAAATATTTCACTGCGCTCAAAAGTATGCTATGATCAAATGTATTACTTAGACGTCTTTTTGATGACGTCGTTTTATATTTATACATAATTTCCGCCCACTTCTCGCCACTCCCAGTTATGCTAAATACTTGGGATCAAATGACATTTCAATGTCTGTTTTGCTGGCCAACAACAACAACAACAACTAAGCTTAGATAACTTGGTCAATACGCAGGTACAATTTGGAAAGCCGTTAGAGCTGTTTTGTATTATTTCAACACAGGTGCGGCCGTGTTTTTTGTCAAACAATGAAAGAAACAACAAAACAGCTCGAACTAAATGTGGCCAAAATTAATGAACAAAATGGCCAACTATAAATTAGCAACAACAACAACAACAAGGAAACACAGATTAACAATGGCTGCGGCTAAATCTAAGGACAATTTATTTAATTAAATGCGCAGCCAAAAAAAAGCTAAACACAAACAAAAAGAAAACGAATGCAAAGCCAAAGCCAAAGCCAAAGCAATGGCAAAATAGGCAAAGTTGAGTAGTAGAGCAAGAGAGAGAGACCGGGAGAGAGTCATACTCAGGAACAAGCAGCAGCCACTGCCGCCTTGTGTCCCTTTCCCTCCTCAACAAGGCAAACGATGAGTCATGAAGGTCATGACGAAAGCAAAGCAGCAGGCAGCGACGTCGACAGCGACAGCAGCAAAAGTCGCTTTGATTAGTTGTCGTACCTCTCTCACTGTTGTTGTTCTTATTGTAATTGCTGCTTGCTGTTGTGACAGGTTGACGACGCGCCTGGCAGACATTTTGGCAGCGCGCTCTCACAAAAATATCAAAGAGAGCGCAAGTGAGCGCGCGGAGAGCGCTTCGGAGAGCCGTCGCTATGAAAAATCAATTTCGCAATGTTACGACGTCGATGTTGATGTTGACGTTGACGTTGACAGCGACAGCGACGCAGCCGCTGCGTACTGTATGTTGTGTTTGCTTGTTTTTGTTTGTGTTTGTTTTTTTGTGTGTTTGTTTTTGTTGTTGTAACTCTGTTGCTTTAATGTTACTCATTAGTCGCAAAATGTTGGCATTTTTTTATTAATTAATTTCACAATATTTGCAACTGTTGTTGTTGTTGTTGTTGTTGTTGTTGTTGTGTTTGCAGCTGTCGCTTTGTTAATTAAAACTAACTGATGACTCAATTTGTTGTTGTTGTTTTTGTTTTTGTTGTTGTACTCACCTCTTTTATTCTCTTGTTTGTTGTTGTCTTTTAGCCCACTTTTTCGCTTTTGATATGTGTGTGTTGGTGCGTATGTGTGTGTGTGTGTGTGTGTGTGTGTGTAACACTTATTGTTTTATTTCTGTATTTTTGTAACTTTGTCCTCAGATAACAACAAAAAAATATACAACAAAAAAAGGCATGAAACAACAATAGTTAATTGTTGTTGTTGTCAATTGTCACTTAACAGTTATTTTACGCGCGCTGTGCTTTCATTTCTCTATTTCCGTTATCCGCAGTCACTAGTGTTGTTATTGTTATTCTTATTATTCTGTTCAGCCGGCGACGACGACGACGACGACGACGTCAACACACGCGTTCTGCGTTCTGCGTTGGCGTTGCGTACACTGCAAAGGCTGCTGCTGAACTAAAATCAAACCTGACACGCGGTTGCCAAGTTAGCTCAGCTGCAGCCTGCTTTTCTACTCTCTCTCTCTCCCTGCTGCTGCTCTCCCACATTTTTACTCTCCCACTCTCTCTCTCTGCCAGCAGCAGCAGCAACCCCCAAAGGCAGCGGCAGCGGCACGTGCGACGACCACACGGCACCCACAATAACAACAACAACAACAACAACAATAACAGCAACAACAGCAGTGAGCTGAGCTTAACAGCGAGAGTAACAGCGAAAGCAGCAACAATGACAACAACAGTGGCTCTCTCTCAACCCTGTATTGCTATGCGGCGCGGCGCGGCGTTGCCGGCCTGACGTTGACGTCGGCGTCGGCGTCGGCGTCTGCGCACAACGCAGCAGCAACGTCAGCAGCGTCTCAGGCGCAAACAGTCACAGCCAGCAGTTATGCAACATGCATTTATTATTTTAATTGAAATCAGGGGAAAACTGATAAATTAAAAAAAAATATATATATATTATACAGTCGAACTTCCCTAACTCGAACTTCCCTAACTCGAAGTCTCTCTAACTCGAACAAAATCGAGTGGCAATACTAGGCAAATTTCATACAATTCTACTTCCCTAACTCGAAGTCTCCCTAACTCGAACTTTTTTCGTGGATAATGGTGATTCAAGTTAGGGAAGTTCGACTGTATTAAAATTTGTAAACAATTTAAAAATTTTAAAGCTATGGTCTATAAAAGTTCTAGTAAGTATTATACATGTACAGTGGCTTTATAAAGTATTACTAAAAAATAAAATTTATGGGCATTTCCAGAAAAAGGTCCACCACGACGAAAAACGTAAAATTGATTAAAAACTCACATCTTGTGAAATTTTCTTCCAAAAATGTATTCAAGTTATTTGTTTTATCAATATACGCTAGAAAAAATTCAATAGGATGAACATATAGATTCGCCATTGGAATAAATTCACTTTTTCCATATTTTTGCCTATTTTCTTAAAAATTGATTTCCAAAATGCACCGTTTGTATTTTAACGATTACACTAAGTCAGGGAGTAAGATTGTAACATAAACCATTTTAATACATAGAAAAATATTGAAAGTTTAATTTAAAACAAGTTCTAAGAGCAATATATCGGAATATAGAATAAAATTTGATGAACAAACTCTTGGAAAAAATAGGTGGAAATCTTGTCACGTTCGCGATGTCACGTTACAAATTACTGATAAAACTTGTAAAATATATAAAACGGTAGTTACATATCAAAATTATTTCTAAATTGGAAAACTACATTATTTTATTATGGTTTAAGAGTATTTTCTTCCAAATTACTCGCCACATTTCGCAGAGTTTCGCATTTGTCAAGATGAAGTCAAAAATGACTTCCATTTTTCGTCACGTTCGCGATGCATTGTTTTCTATAAATAATTAAAAAACGACAAATCTTTAAAGATTGTCTTTTATCATAAAAATAGAGTTGATAAAATGCATTAAACACGTGAGAAAACATTTTTGAAAATGTCAATTTTTGCCATTTTTTTTTTCATTTAAAGTCGTACGAACGTCGAGTTTGCGATCCTGGAAATACCCATATACGAAAATATTTATAGCACCTAGATTTATCAAACTTTTACTGCATTTGCAAGCGATCAATAGGAATAGACTCCAATGTAGAATCCTATTGCATTCAACATTATTTTTGCCCTATCTTTTATGCTTCACATTGCTACAAGATTATCTTGTGTATGTTATATACAAATTTATATCTATTCCCCTGAAGCTATTTTATTAGAAAACCTATGTTTTATATGACACATAATTTTAAACTTGACATTAATTTCTGCACATTTAACGATAAAATATCTTTAAGTGTTGTTCCTAACTTTTCATGGAATATTGAGGATTATTGATTTAATTTGTTTTACTTTTTTATGTGTACAAATTTACTTATTAAAATTATATGCAGATTTGTATATATATTTTTTTACGATTAGTTTTGTGTTTCTTTCAGAAGAAAAAATAATTGTGAAACAGATGCACAAAAGTTGGGCGCTTATTTAACGCACGCACTGTGCTCCAGCCAAACAGAGAGCGAGGGAAAAGAGAGTCGGAGAGCGAGTGACATGAAGAGAGTGCGAGAGTGCGAGAGAGAGAGAGAGCGTAGCATGCTTTTGTGCGCTTTGGCTTGGCACTTGTGTAATATTGGCAATTAACTAAGACAAAATGGGGTTGATTTTTGAATGCGAATGCGACTTCCACAACGAATAAGATGATGACGACGATGATGATGATGATGATGATGATGATGATGATGATGATGATGATGATGGGGCAAAGGGAGTGGGAAAAGGTACAAGAAAGAGGAGCATAGATGCGAGTAAGAAGTGCGGAATTTAGGCTGCGCGCACACTGGGAGCTGAAAGCGGAGCTTACAGCTGAGCTGATCAGCTCGAAAAAAAACAAACACACTGCTTGTATGAGCGTGCGCACACTGAAAGCTGAGCTTATCTATTAGTTTTGTTCTGAACTTTTCAGCTCGCCTCTAAGCTCCGCTATAAGCTCCGACTTCAGCTCGCAGTGTGCGCGCAGCCTTACTCCTACTCCGCTGCTGAATGCTGATGGTTATTTGTAATGCGCTGTGGCTTATGGCCGGGCCAAAAGCAGCAACATGGCTAACACACAGCTAACAGCTCATTTGGCTAAAACCGGAAGCGTATTCGCAATCGAAAAACTGAAACTCTGAACTGAATTTCGGCAATTGCAATTGGTTTTTATGGTCAGCAAACAGGTGAAATCGCTGATTGGGCGGGCGAAATTGTCACAGACATGTTGATAACTCAATTATGTGGCAAGTCTTAATCATGCCACACACACACACACACACACACACACACACACACACACACACACACACTAGTTGCTACGTGTGTCAATTAGCAGCTGCAAAAGTTGCTAAGAAATTTCATGGCTTAACGGATATCCAGCTAAAGTTATCAGGTGTGTCTATCTCTATCTCAGTGTTGCCAGAATTTGACCGTTTAAACAGCACAGATTTGATACATATAAATTATAAAGAAAAATGCTAGAAAAAATGGGTAGAAAAAGACTAGAAAATAAACAAATATGGTGGCTTTTTTTATTTTACTTTTCAAACAGGACAAATATGATAAATGACAAAAATTCTAAAGAAAAAAGCTAGAAAAAAAAGTTAGAAAAAGGCTGAAATTAAAATGCTGTTTTTTTTTTAGCTTTTCCTAATTTTATTCTACTTTTAAAACAGGACAGATTTAATAAAAATACATTATAAAGAAAAAAGCTAAAAAAAATTTTGTTGGTTTTTTAGCCTTCTTTTAAGCTTATTTAACTTTTAAAACAGAACAGATTTGATAACAATTAACTATAAAGAAAATGGCTAGAAAAAAGCTAGACATAAACAAAGAAATCGCCTTCTTTTATTTCTTTAGCCTTCTTTTATTTTTATTTTTCTTTTATTTTTTTTCGTTTTAATTTTTTTAGATTTTTTCCTAGCTATTTCTAGCCTTTTCCGAGCTTTTTTTCTTCATAATTTACTTTTGTCAAATCTGTCCTATTTTAATGATGAGATTCTGGCAACACTGCTCTATTTCTTTCTTTCTCCCCCCCCCCCTCTCACACTTTGCCCCCGTCACCTGACTTTCCCCCTGCCCCTTTCAACCATCTTCTCAGCTGTACGTTTCAATTATTTTTAGCGTGCTCCAATTTAATTTTTTTTTGTTTTTTTGTACCACAATAAATCATTTGATTTGTACACTTGCAACTTGAAGCGTTCCCCTGACTCCGTCTGTCTGTCCCACTGTTTGTCCGTCTGTCCCACTGTCCATCCGTCCGTCCGTTTGTGACTTCGAGGGGGGTTTTTCTGGTTTGCAAGTCGAACACGTGATGTGCGTGTTTTCCGGTCCTAAATCAAGGCAAACGCTTTTCACAATTGTCTTACCTTACACACACACACACACACACACACACACACACTATACCTTTCCCCTTCCCTCTTTCA
Organism: Drosophila recens; assembly: GCA_037043495.1. NCBI lineage: Eukaryota > Metazoa > Arthropoda > Insecta > Diptera > Drosophilidae > Drosophila > Drosophila recens. The sequence continues at coordinate 32,271 of JBAMBJ010001805.1, read as the reverse complement.
CCTGCCTGCCCCCTGCCCTGTGCGCATACAAACGGAAGCAACTGTAGTTAATATTTATGGCGATTTAATCTTCTCACTTGAACGCTGCTCAGTTAAGTTTGATAGACACCAGAAGCAGTAACAACAACAAACTCTCTCTCTCTCCCTCTTGCTCTCTGCCACTCCCTTTTCAGCAGCTGACCCTTTTTGGACCCAACACTCGATACCCTGCACCCAAAAGGGGCGCCAAGGGGCTTATGAGTTTGTCACTGTGTATGCGACTCCATAAATTAGTGCGTGTCCAAACTCACACAATCAAATGTTGCGCCTGTGTGCGTAAGGCTGCGCGCACACTGCGAGCTAAAAGCGGAGCTTACGGCTGAGCTTATCAGCTCGAAAAAAAAAAAACACACTGCTTGTGTGAGCGTGCACACACTGAAAGCTGAGCTTTTCTATTAGTTTTGTTCTGAACTTTTCAGCTCGCCTCTAAGCTCCGCTATAAGCTCCGATTTCAGCTCGCAGTGTGCGCGCAGCCTAACTGCTTTACACTGACAAAAATGAAATGAAAGCATATGGGCGTTTCCAGAAAAACGGTCCACCTCGCCCAAAAACTTCAAATTGTTCAAAAACTCACATCTTGTATTCAAGTTATTTGTTTAAGCAATATACGCTAGAAGAAATTCAATAGAATGAACAAATAGATAAAACATTGGAATCAGGGATTAAAACCGAAACGAATATCGTTTTTAGTTACGGTTTCGGTTATGTTCGAATTTAGGTTTTCGGTTATCGGTTACGCAAAATCTTTGAATAAAGGTTTCGTAACGGTGAACCGGTTTTCGTTTGTTTCGGTTTTGAGCTACCGGTATGGTTTCGGTTCACAAAAAAACAATTTCTTTGTAAAAACATAATTATATTAATAATATAATAATAATAATTAAATAAGCAAAAAGAAAATAAAATACAAAATATCAAAAATCGCAAACAAGACTCATGAGTTGGAAAATATCAAACAGTTCAAAAATTGTTCGTTTAAAATTATTTCCAACTTGGTTTTTGTATATTTTTATAACAAAAATTAATAATAAAACATGCTTTAAAAATTGTATTTTAAAGGTGTACCATAACTCTTATTTGCAATTTTTAAAATATCAACTAAAAATAAAACTTTTTTTCTATTTTTATTGTACAAATTTGAAAATAAAAATTTATTTTAAGATGTATGAAAAACCGAAATTAATCCTTATCAATGAAACGGTTACCAAACGGTTATTTCGGTTTACAGAGTTTCGGTTTAAAGGTTTCGGTCAGTTGAAATTTTTTTTTTCGGTTACGGTTTCGGTTAAGGTTTCAAATTTCAATCGGTTTTTACCGGTTGAAGGTTACGGTTTCGGTTAGGGTTTTAATTCCTGATTGGAATAAATTCACTTTTTCTATATTTTCGCCCATTTTCTTAACAAATTGACTTTCAAAATGGACCGTTTGTATTCTAACGATTACACTAAGGAGGATAGTAAGATTGTAACATGAACCATTTCAATACATAGAAATATATATTGAATGTTTAATATAAACCAAGTTTTACAAGCTGTTTTCGATATATCGAACAAAATTTGTTGAACAAATTCTTGTCACAAACTAGATGGAAATCTTGTCACGTTCGCGATGTCGTAAAACTTATAAAATGAATAAAATGATAGTAACATATCAAAATTATTTCTAAATTGGAAAACTACATTATTTTATTATGGTTTAAGAGTATTTTCTTCCAAATTACTCGCCACACTTCGCAGACTTTCGCATTTGTCAAGATGAAGTCAAAAACGACTTCCATTTTTCGTAGCGTTCGCGATGCAATGTTTTCTATAAATAGTTCGAAAACAAAAAGTCTTCAAAAAAATAGTTTTAATAAAATGCATTAAACACGTGGGAAAACATTTTTGAAAATGTCAACTATTGCCCTTTTTTTAGACCCCGTACTTTAAAAAAGTAAAGGGGTCTATTAACTTTGTCACAAAAAAAATGTGCGTAACAGGCAGAAGGAGGCGTGGCAGACCCCATAAAGTATACATATTCTTAATCAGCATCAACAGCCGAGTCGATATAGCCATGTCCGTCTGTCCGTCTGTCCGTCCGTCCGTCTGTCCGTCTGTAAGAGCGCCTAGATCTCAGAGACTATAAGAGCTAGAGACTCCAAACTTGGTATGTAGGTGCGTCTATATTAAGAGCAGATCGAGTTTGTTTTAGATTTTGGATCGGACCACTATATCATATAGCTCCCATAGGAACAATCAGTTGAAAATCAAGTCTTAGTTTGGAAAACTTTTTTGCTGTTTGAGATATTTCAACCAAACTGACAGAATATGCATAAAAGATGGTCCCATACATACTGACCAAATTTGATTGAAATCGGATTACTATATCATATGGCTGCCATAGGAACGATCAGTCCAAATCAAGTCTTATTGTGAAAATCTTTTTGTTGTTTGAGATATCTTTATAATAAGTACGGGGTCTCCGACAGTCGAGTACCGCTCGACTGTAGCACCGCCGACTAGTTTCATTTGGAAATGACCATATTCATACTATTGCATCGTTGCAGTTGGCAACGCAAAGAGAGCAAAGAGAGCATGATAAAAGTCTAGCGCAGCACGATCTCTCCTCATTGAACGCAGCTCAGCGACCGACAACAAAAAGGATCAGCCGATCAGATGCTGCGTGAGAGAACAAAAAGCCGAAGCGCAGAATGTGCTATTTATAGAACAGAGAGAGAGAGAGAGTGAGACTAGACTTTTGGCATTTTGGACACATTTAATTATATACAGTGACTTTCAGCTTATTTGACCCACTTCTCAGATACCTACATATAACAAAAAGTCTTAAATGAACTTATTTTTTAATTGGAAGTGAAAAACACATTTTTAAATTTATGCTTGGATCTGATTTTGTCTATGTACACTCTGAGAAAATATGCTATCCTATAGAAAAATTAAGTTTGTCCATTATTGAATTTATACCGTTTAGTTCTTAAAATATTAAGATTATTGTAAGCTATGTATTATTCTTAAATTAAGTATGACGCAATCTGTACAAGGTTTTTATTAATTTCAAATTTAAGATGAATATTCATTATTCACTGAAAAGGGCAGGGGGAAAGTCAGGGGAGGGGGGGAGGCAGATAAACCAATGCTGCCAGAATTTCATCATTAAAACAGAACAGATTTGACAAAAATAAACCATAAAAAGAAACTAGAATAAAGCCAAAAAAGAAACTAGAACAAAGCTAGAAAATGCTAGAAAAGGCTAGAAACAAGTTAGAGAAAAGCTAGAACAAATCTAGAAAAAGCAGTGTTGCCAAATTGTTTAAAAGATTTCAAGTAAAAAAAAGTTAAAAAAAAAACAGGCAAATTTTTTTTTTTATATTTCTAGCTTCTTTTCTTTAAAGCCTTTGCTTTTTTTTAATCTATATTTTTAATCATACTCCCATATCGAAAACTTCAGCGAGATCGAAAAATAATCCCCAAAGATATCCAAGAAACAAAACATTATATATTTTTAGATGCTCAAGTCAATGTATGCAAATACCGGGTATCTCAAAGTCAAGCACACTCAACTGTAGAGCTCTAACTTTGTTTTTTTTTCCGCTCTCTCTCTCTCTCTCTCTCTCTCTGTCTATTTGGCATCCTTTTCCCATCCCCCACAGTTTGTTTGCGTGTCCATTTAATTTCCGCCTGGAATTGCTTAATCAAACATAGCACAGCAATTGCAATTGGGGGGGGTTAAAGGGGATATAAGGGATATAGATATAGTAACTGACAAAATCTGCCCCCAACAAAATGCCCGAAAAGTTCTCTTAATGAGAACTTGGATCTCGTTTCTGGGGTCACTTGTGTCTTAATTCGCGTTGGACAAACAAAATGTGCATTAGCAACAAATTGTTATTGTTACTGCCAGACAGACAGGCAGCTGACTTTTGTCAGCCACTGTTGAATTTGTACTGAGAATTAGTCATTGAATGTGGATAAGCCAACTGACAGCTTGAAGAAGTTAATCCAGATGGCAAAAGTCAAGGAAACCAATCGAATCGATTTGAGTAGTGAAAATGAAACACAAAATCAGATTTGTTTGGGAAACTTAAGTGAAGCTAGGCAGATGAAGTTTCGATTAATCCAGCAACAAATACGAATGAGTCGCGAGAAGTGTTTTAGATAATCAGCAAAATCAAGCGGCAAATTTTATGATTGTCAACTAAAAAGTAAGAATTTTTAGAGGAATTGAAATTACTTTTTTTACTCATTAGGGAAACTAAAAATTATAAAGAGTTAAAAATAATTAGCATAAGAAACTTGGAAGCCTTAAGATTTAAAGGATGGGACAGTGGGAACTAATATTAAAGCAATTCCTGTGAAATCTGTTAGTTTAAAGTGCTGAAAATCATCAAATTTCCTGCATTAGGCTGCGCGCACACTGCGAGCTGAAATCGGAGCTTATAGCGGAGCTTAGAGGCGAGCTGAAAAGTTCAGAACAAAACTAATAGATAAGCTCAGCTTTCAGTGTGCGCACGCTCATACAAGCAGTGTGCTGATAAGCTCAGCTGTAAGCTCCGCTTTCAGCTCGCAGTGTGCGCGCAGCCTAACTCCAGTTTTATTAAGATTTCTTTTTAATGATTTAAATATGTTAAAAGCAGAAATGCTTATTTCTTTAAAGTTCAATAATTTGTATCTTAATTCTATTTTATAGTGGAACTTTCAATTTAGGAGTGCAATTTACAATAAAAAAAAAAAAAAAAAAAAACATATCAGTCAAGTTAAAGTTACACAATTTTCTGATTGTTTCTGAAAGGCAAATTTTCACAATATTCAAAAAAAAAATAGTCTTAATTTCATAACAATATCTAAAATTAAGAAATTCTAGTTAATACAAAAAAAAACTCATCCTAACATAAAAAATAAGCTGAATTAGTTCTTATGTGAAAAGTTAGGCAAAGATTTTGGGAAAATCGACATATGTAAATGATGAAATGTTAAATAATATAGATCTCACAGACGAATTTCTGATGAACTGTTCTGTAATAATAATAATAATTGTAGTAACTTATATTACAAAAGTTATAAAAGAACAAAAAATCGAATGAAATGGAAAATCCGAAGCTGTATTTAAGAAACTCTCCCCTTACATGAAAGTTGCTTAGAGACACAGCTCAAAATAAGAAATGCATAAGTTCAGAGCTTAGCTGAATGTGAAAATGTGAAAATGAGGGAAAACTGCCAAATTGTATTGCTTATATTGTATCAAAAGCTACACAGAAAAAAAAATGCCGTTCTAAAATCAAGCCTAAAATACTTAACTTAAGCCTGCATTTTTTAAGTATGTTTCCAGGATGAAACTGAACAATCAAGCCTATATCGGGATTAAAATGGGAAAACAAGCCCAAATTACTTGATTCTCTCTCGGCCTCTCTCATTTCAATTGGTTCGGTGGCTCAGTGGTTAGAGTCGCCGACCTGTTTGAAAAAAGCCTGGGCTCGATTCCCCCCAGTCAATTGCATTTAAACATTCTCTTCATTAAAAAAAAAAATGTTTAAAATAATAAATAAAAAATTAAAAAAAAATTTTAAATAAAAAGTGTTAAAAAAAATTTAAAAAAAAAGTTTAAAAATTGAAAAATAAAAAAAAAATAAAAAAATATAAATTTAAAAAAAAAAAAATTTTAAAAAAAAAATTTAAAAAAAAAAACTTAAAAAAAAAGAAAAAAAAATCTTAAAAAAAATCTTAAAAAAAAGTTTTGAATTCGGGATATAAAAAATCAAGTATTTCATACTTGGTTTAAGCAAATCCGAGATTACCCCACTTCTGACATCGTTTCGGATTGAATCCGGGCTAAATATCCCGGATTTTTTTTTCTGTGTAAGAACTAAGAACTGCATATCCAATGAATTTGCATAGCACAGACAATGAATGGGAAATGAGTGCGATTGCGAGTACTTATAGAGAGCATATGAGTTTGAATACAAATACGAATACGAGTACTTTTATTTGTATTCATTGAGAAGAAAGAACGAAGTAGGAGAGAGAGGAAAAGTTTATATTACACTCTTATTTAATTTAATGGCACATAACAATTTGATGCGCTCAAGTTCAAATGATACAGGAAATTGGTAGCAGCTTACAGGGAAAGGTGCAGAGGGAGAAGGGGGAGTGGAGGGGGGGGGGCCACTTCACTTTCTACTTGAACATTATGTTCTTTTCAATTAAACAAATAGCTGAATTTGACATTTTTTTGGTCTGGTCTCAAGAAAATGGCATAAAAAGTTCAAAGGGAAAATCATGAGGCTAAAGAAAACGAATATAAATAACGAGAGCCAAAAACGCGCTGATAACAGAGAACTGAACTTCGACCTTCCCTTCGCCCAACTCTCTCTCTCTCTCTCTCTCTCTCTCTCTCTTCCTTACTCTCATACTCTCTCACTCGCTCTCTCACACTTCCTCTTCCTCTCTTGCAATCGTTTATCGAGTGGCAACTTTCAACATTTTTCCCCCGTCAGTTTCCGTTTCCAACTGCTACACTGAAAGAAAAAAACATTCCTAAATCTAAGTTGAAAATTCTTGATTTTAGCATGTATTTGTTTAGTGTGCTTTCAGAATTTTATTGTTTTATTTACACAATATGCGTAAAAATTTTATTTCGAGTTTAAAATAGAAAAAAAAAAATGTTAAAAATGTTATTTAACTGAAAAAATTCCTACATTTAGCCCCAATAATTTAAACATTTGCAGAGAAGGATTGAAAAAATCGTACTTGAATCAAGTCTATGGTACTCAAACTAAGAAATTTCCAGATTCCAGATTTTCAATTGATTTTTTTGTATTTATTTATTGATTTAATAATAGATTTTTTGTAATAATTATTTATTTATTTACTACTATTTTTTACTGTATATTTTGAAAATAAATAAACCAAAATTTTACAGAATTTACATGGATTTCTAGAGAAATGAATTTTTTAGAATTCCTCTAAACACTTGCTTAACTTTCAATTTGAACTTTCAATTAGTTTAGTAGAATACTTATCTTAAATGCATCTTTAATAAAAAGAATTGCCTCTCAATTTCAATTTTCAGTATTACCTGAGTATAACATGAGAAGAGAATTGTGGTGTCGAGTCAATGGATGGATGCTGAGAATTTTGAGAACTGGGTACTGAGAACGCGTATTTTATTCATTCATTCAATTCATTCATTTTATTCATTCATTCAATTCATTAATTATATTCATTCATTCAATTCATTAATTTTATTCATTCATTCAATTCATTCATTCAATTCATTCATTCAATTCATTCATTCAATTCATTCATTCATTTATTTAATTCATTCAGTTCATTCAATCAATTCATTCATTCATTTATTCAATTCATTCATTCAATTCATTCAGTTTATTCATTCATTCAATTCATTAATTTTATTCATTCATTCAATTCATTCATTCATTCATTTATTCAATTCATTCAGTTCATTTAATCAATTCATTCATTCATTTATTCAATTCATTCATTCAATTCATTTATTTATTCGTTAATTCATCCATTTGTTCGTTCATGTATTCATTCATTCATTCAATTCATCTATATTCATTCATTTATATTCATTCATTTATATTCCTTCATTGATTTGCCTTCATTTATATTAATTCACTAATATTCATGCACTAATATTCATTCATTTATATTTATTCATTTATATTCAATCATTTTAATTCATTCATTTGTATTTCAGCTTTCTAGGCCCAACCGTTTGGCCTACGCAATGATTGTACATAACTATATAGATTAAATGTCAACTAGTTAAGAGTTAAGTTGTCAGTTGGGCAAAAGTACTTTTCAAATTTAAAATTAATTTATTAATATAAAATATATATAAATTGAAATTTTAGCTCAAATGAAAAAAGAAATCAAATCAAAAATGTAAAAAACCAATCCCAAATTTGCTGAATTTGTTGTTGTGTATGTACCGATTCCTCTTCTTCATCTTCTTCATCTTCTTCTGCATCTTCCAGTGCTTTCTCTTCCTCTGTTCCCCATACTTCTTCATAATGTTTCTTATCAGTGCATTGGCATCTATGACAATAACAGCTGCAATCCTGTCCCGTTTTTTGGGGCTAGGCAAATGTTGAATTTATTTCCATTTCCATTCATCCCCCAACTCTGCTTCGTCTTCTGCTTTCTACTGCTTTCTACCCCGCCCAATGTCACCCTCTTAAGAGTGTACCTCTTAAGCGATTACACACATTTATGGGTAGCTGTTATAAACAACATTTGTGAAATTTCTTTAGAGAGAGCATCCTCATGATTCAATGATTCAATTAGCCACAGCCCAATGCGCTTATCTGGGCGTGTCTCTGTCTCTGTCTGTTCTCCACTTTTCAATTCAATTCAAAACACAAAAAAAACACACAAAATTTATAGCAAAAATAACAAAAACCAAAAAAAACTAGTCGGCGGTGCTACAGTCGAGCGGTACTCGACTGTCGGAGACCCCGTACTTATTATAAAGATATCTCAAACAACAAAAAGATTTTCACAATAAGACTTGATTTGGACTGATCGTTCCTATGGCAGCTATATGATATAGTAATCCGATTCCAACCAAATTTGGTCAGTATGTATGGGACCATCTTTTATGCATATTCTGTCAGTTTGGTTGAAATATCTCAAACAGCAAAAAAGTTTTCCATACTAAGACTTGATTTTCAACTGATTGTTCCTATGGCAGCTATATGATATAGTCGTCTGATCCAAAATCTAAAACAAACTCGATCTGCTCTTAATATAGACGAACCTACATACCAAGTTTGGAGTCTCTAGCTCTTATAGTCTCTGAGTTCTAGGCGCTCTTACAGACGGACGGACGGACAGACGGACAGACAGACATGGCTATATCGACTCGGCTGTTGATGCTGATTAAGAATATATATGCTTTATGGGGTCTGCCACGCCTCCTTCTGCCTGTTACGCACATTTTTTTTTGTGACAAAGTCAATAGACCCCTTTACTTTTTTAAAGTAAACACGTGTTAAACTGCTAGACTAATAGATACCCTAAACACACAAAACAAATAGTTTTAAAAGAACTTTGCAAGTTTTTAAATCAATAACTAAAAAATTGCATACATTAACAATATTAATTGTAAAGACTGCCCCACTTATAGATATCTGTACCTAGATTAAATTGACACTAATTTTCCCAACTTTAATAAATTATTTATTTATAAAATTATTCATATTTATTTAATATTTATTTGACTAACAATAATTTAATATTAAAAAACAAAGTTAGAAAAACTAAATATTAAAATAAATTTGTAAAAAATTTATGTAAAATTAAGACTGAAAATATAACAAATAAGAAATTAGCTTTTAAAAACTGTGAAAATCAAATAGTGCTTAGTAAACATTTTAAATGAAAATAAAATTGAAGAAATATTAATGAAAATGAAATTAGAAAAATTTAAATGAACATAAAATTTGAAAAATGTTATGAAAATCAAATAAGAAACATTTAAATGAAAATAAAATTAAAAATATTTTAATGAAAATAAAATTAGAGAAATGTTAATGAAAATAAAATAAGAAAAAGTTTATTTGTTAGAATACATTTTGTGAAAATTTTTAAATAAGAACTGAAATGCTTAAAATAAGAAATAACTTATTGAATAATTACTCTTAAATATATACTCGAATTAAATCGTTTTTAAATTATTTTATCCTGCTTTTAAAAAAAGTCTTAGCCAGTTCAGCTTATAGTTTAATTCTCCAATTTTAGCTCAAAAATATTTAAAAATCATGATTGAATTATTACACAATGTTATTCTAATAAATCAAATAGTTGTATGACACCTCTTGAACAGATATTTACAATTACAGGGTATAAAAAGCAAGCAAAGCAATTATCTATCACGGCCAGTCTTGCCATTTGCCATGGCATGAGTTATAGCCAAAAGATAGGAACAAGTTAAGCAACTGTCTCTCTGCCCCTCTTTCACTCTCTTTCACTCTCTCTCTCTCTTACTCTCTCTGTTCACTTATCTCTAACTTTGCATCGTCAGTTTGTTAAGCTTTCGACTAATCTGATTTAATACAATTTTAATGGCTAAGAAGCGTCTAAAAATAACCAAGTTACCACAAATAACAAAAAAAAGGAAGTGTTGAGAAATTTAGAGGAGTAAAATAAAGTCCTGAACAGTCGCTAGACGAGTTAATACCCTGCAAACAACCTGAAAGAGTTTACTTGGACTGAAGAAGGGGACAAAACAATAATATAATAATTGCACTTCTTAAACTCGATTAGTTTCTTTAAAAGGAATCTATCTACGAGTACAACATTTGAAAAATGTATCTTCTCAAAATTGATCGATTTAAATTTTTTTTTTTTATTCTGATAAATTTAATGTTGATTAAATTATGCTAATAAAACTAAAAATAAAATATCTAAAACTAATATAGTTAAAAAATAAATAACTATTATTGTTTTTGATTGCATTTTTTAGCTTTTAATTATTATAAAATATTTAAAAAGTATTTAAAAAAATAAATAAAGTCATATTTGATAAGTTGAAACATCAGACTAACAACCTGCATTAAAATTATTTTGATATCTCGTTTAGTTACAATATATTTTTAGATACCTAAAGTTTTCTGAAGGTGCTGTTTGAAATAAACTGTGAGCCACTGTATATACTAAATTATATTTTTAATAATTTTTTTTCTAGTTAAAGCATTACTTAGCCTAAAAATTACATATTTTTCAGTGACTTTAATTACAGATGATATTCAGCACATTGATCTATTTAAGGATAAGTTTCCTTGTTTTTTTCCGTTGAAAACTAAAGTAAAAAATTATAAAAAAAATTATAGACGAACCAAAAGCTCGTAAAAAATATCGCTAACGATACTTTTGCGAAACATAAACGTGCAAAACTATCGAAAAAACACTCGCAAACGATCCGCAAAGTATTCACCCGTCGCTCAGTTTGTGGCAGAGAAAGTTTCGTTCTCGATAGCTCGCAGAAGAAGAAGTTGGCGAGCCTTCTTCGATATCATTTACGACAATCTTTAGAAATCGACTGCGAGCCTTTTTCGATATCATTTACGACTCACTTTAGAAATCGACTGCGAGCCTTTTTCGATATAATTTCTTCCCAATAAATTAAAAACTATTAAAAGAATATAATTTTAATTTTGAATTTTATTCAACAATATTATTATTATTTACTACATCTAAAAGCTATAACAAATCTAAATAAACACTTAAATTAAAAATGAAAATTAAGGGAAATAAAATGAACAAAAATAAGAAATCAAATTAAACATTTCAAATAAAAATAATAATTAATTAAAATAAAATGAACATAAATAAAAAATCAAAATAAACATTTCAAATAAAAATAATAATTAATTAAAATAAAATTAACATGAATAAAAAATCAAAATAAACATTTCAAATAAAAATAATAATTAATTAATTCTCTTATTATTTAATACTCTAAATCTATTGATGTTTCTAGCTTCAAAATTTCTGATATCCAATTTTGTGACGAATAATATTAAGTTTTACACATAAATTATTTTAAACAAAATTTTTGCATTCGGCACTGCGCAAAACAGTGAATGAGTTTTATTTGGTCTGAAGAATTGACACATTTTAGCGCAATGTGCCGAGTGCAAAAATTTTGTTTAAAATAATTTATGTGTATAACTCAATATTATTCGTCACAAAATTGGATATCAGAAATGTTGGGGCATGAAAATGTTTTCGTCACTAGACTTTTACCACGTAAAGAGGTTTTTTTTATGGGTTAATAATTACAGTCCATATAAAATTAATTCAAATACATTGAAAATTTTTAAAAATATGTAAAAAAAAAAAATTTAAACAAATTTTAAATAAAAAAGTATTTCCTAAAGACCAAGTTAAGAGCTTAAAATTCTTATTCTTGCTTCAAAATCCAACCGAAAACAAAGACTAAAATGAAAAAAACCACCAAGATTATAAACTACTAAATGAATATGCAACGAGAATCTGCGATTTGTGGATTGTTGCTTAACAAAATTTGTTCTTTCAAAATTGAGGCATAGTCCAAAAATGTTGCTCAAGTGGCTTAAACCAAACAATACAAAAAAAAAAAAAAAAAAAAAGTTGCACAACTTTTTTGGTGCCCTGTTGTTGTAGCAGTCAATGCCAAAAGTATATGCATACTTGGAGTGGACAGTGAGTGCCGTTTAGCAGCTGCCAGTTGCCAGCTGTCAGTGTCAAATTCATTGTAAATTACAAGTTCATTTGCGGCTTTTTGGATGCGCTAAAAACATCCGCTTAAAAAGGTCTTTGCAAAAAAAAAAAAAAAAAAAGACTCTTCAACTTTTGCTGCATAAATTACAGAGGCAGGTCGAAGAACCGCAGAGCCGAGGAAATTAATTAGAGGGTGTTCAGAGAGTATCTCATAGTATCGTTCGGCTCAGCTCAGTTGGCTCATAATGAAACTTAATGATGCACCATTAACTGAGACTCAAACTGAGACTGAGACTGAGATGGAGACTGAGATGGAGACTGAGACGGAGACGGAGAATGAGACGCTGTCCAGCTAACTGTACAATATGCATTTTGAGGCGCCACCGAAGCGCGAAGTTCAAAAGAAGGGAAAAATTAAGACTAGTTTTTTTTTTTTTTTTTTTTTTTGAAGTCACTAAAAAGCCATTGTCAGAGTCAAAGATACATAGATAACAAGGTAAATGATCAAATTGTAGATAAAAGTAAGAAAGAAAATAGGTAGATAAATGATTAATTTAAAACACAGTCAGATAAGCTGAAAATAAAAAAGATACATGGATTTATAATAAAGCTAAGTAAGAAATTATAATATACATCTATCTGTTTTAAATATAAATAAATACTAAAAAAAATTTGATTAAAATAAAGATGGCAAATTAAAGATAAAAGTAAGAAAAAACGTATACATATTAAAAATTGATTCAAGAAGAAAGTGATAAAGTTGATATAATTTTAAACCTAACCAGAAAAGTTGAAAATAAAACAAAAAGATGGATACAAAAATGACCCAATTCAGTCAATACTACCCCCTGTGACTTGTAAAAGGTGTCAGATCCATAGTACGAATCTTTCAGACTGCCATAACTTGACCGATTTCCATGCGGAATGTCTTTTTGATCATAATTTGGCCTCAAAATTAATTTGCTCTTCCAAATAACAATAACTTTGTAAAATATAGTATGCAATGACAGTTAAGTCAACACACAACGTGCTAGTTCAGCTTTACAGCTATTTTGTCAATTTTGTGGCTTAGAATTCTCAACAGGTTCTAGCTCCTTGCATTCTGCAAGTGTTTTGTGTGTTCATGTACAGTAGCTCACAGCTTATTTCAACCAGCACAAAATGTAAAATGACAACTAAGTAGCTAAAATACGAACCTAATCAAAAGTATTTATAGAAAATTAAAGTTATATCCACTCATAATTTGAAAATATTGAAAATATTTGAAAATTCTTGAGTTTTTGTAAAAATTAACTTTTCAACTTTTATATATTTTAATAGAGTCTGCAAAAAATAGTTTCAAAAATCGTTTCGTTAGTATTTTTTATGATTTTTTGAAATAATTTTGATTTTGTTTGTATTTAAGCTTGTTGTAATTGAAGCTTTTGATAGTCATATCGACCTCGAGTCAGCTAAAACTCACTTACATAAAAACATATATGTATATATTTTCAAGAGACAGACAGAGAAATCTACAATAAGATAAATTAATTACGAGTAATTGTCACGTTTTAAATTAGCAAAACGAAAATATTTAAAAATATGACAAATTCATAGAAATGTCTAAAAATAAATATTCGTACATAATAACGGGTCACAACTAAAATTCTGGACAGATTTTGAGTGCCTGCAGCTTAGGCATGCTTTGTCGTATAACAATGGTATTTGGTAATAAAATAAACAGCTTATTAGAAATAGATCTTTTTACTCAAATAATTTCATAAAATATTTGATGTTTTGTCACGTATAACTTAGATCTGATCAAAATGACAGTGCTTTCCAAACAGAACTAACTGCTATGCGAAAACGTATTGATCCAACGACTTATTACCATTAGGATTACTACATATACAGCTAGCCCGGCAAAAACTTACTTACCTAGGCGCCAACTGATATTTCCATTGGACGGAGGTTGACGTTTTTGGCATAACATCACTCAGCACGTGTTGTCATTTAATCGTGAATCGTTAAACTTGCAGAGCTTTGAACAATTCAATTCCGTTAAAAAAAGGAATTGACACGTGAGCATTTTCGTGCGATCATTTTTCACAACTTTCGACGTGGATTATCCAGACAAGAGTGTATCGATGAACTTAAGTCTTTGTATGGCGAGCAAGCACCATCCTATAGCACCGTGAAAACCTGGTATAACGAATTTAATCGTGGTCGCAGTTCGCTCAACGACGAATTCCGTGAAGGTCGTCCAAAAACGTCCGTTGTGCCAGAGAACATTGATGCCGTGCGTGAACTAATAATGCAAGATCGTCACGTGACATACCGGGAGATAGAGGCATCCTTGGGCATTTCTCCCACCAGCATACATTCGATATTACATAAACACCTGACCGTAAAAAAGGTTTGTTGTCGTTGGATCCCGCACAATTTGACAATCGCTCAAAAAAAGGCTCGTGTCGATTGGTGCAAAGAAATGTTGAAAAAATACGATCTCGGTGCTTCAAAAGATGTTCATAAGATCGTCACAGGTGACGAATCTTGGATCTATGCGTATGAGCCCGAAACAAAACAACAATCGACCGTGTGGGTCTTCGAAGACGAGCCAAATCCAACGAAAGTTGTTCGTGGAAGAAGCACTTCGAAGCAAATGGTCGCCTGTTTCTTCGGCAAAACTGGTCATGTGGCGACTGTTCCGCTTGAGCAACGAAGGACGGTCAATTCTGAGTGGTACACCACAAGTCACAAGTCTTCGGAGAAATTCGATAAACAAACAAGAGAAGACGAATCATTCTTCACCATGACAACGCGAGCTCTCACACATCGGCTCAAACCAGCGCCTTTTTGACCGGCCAAAACGTCGAATTGATGGGTCATCCGCCGTACAGCCCTGACTTGGCACCCAATGACTTCTTTTTATTCCCGCACATCAAGAAAAAAATGCGTGGTCAACGATTTTCGTGCCCAGAAGATGCTGTTGAAGCGTTCAAAAACCATGTTTTGGAGGTGTCTCAATCGGAGTGGAAAAAGTGCTTCGACAATTGGTTTGAGCGCATGCAAAAGAATACTTTGGAGAATACTGGAGAATACTTTGAAAAACAATAAAACAATTTTTGATGATAAATATTCGCATTTTCATTATTAGGCCAGAAATATATATAGCAGCCCTCGTTAAAATACGATGGATAAATATGTATCTATAAATAATTTCAATTGTTGAATAGAAAGATTGATATACAGATAGACAATCAGTTAAACACAGTTGAATGTGTTTTTGGATAAATATAGAAACAAATGGGAATGCGATAATTACAGACAGTAAAGTTGAGAAGACGCTAAAGAACAAAGAAATCTGGGCACGCGTTCTTTAATTGTAATTCTCTTTCGAACTAAAGACATTCACTCCGATCATGATGATGATAATGATACTGCATAATGCTGATGATAATGAAGATAATGATAATGATTTATTGTTGGCAAACTTCACTTTTCACGCTTTTATTTGATTAGTTCATCATCATCATTAATTATTATTAATTAATGAAGTTGCGTTTCGTTTATCGACAGCTATTTTTAATAACTACAACAAACAACAACAACTACAAATTTGTTGTCATTATATTAATAATTGCGGATATGTGCGAGTTAATTTTTAACTATTCACTATTCATTGTTAATGTACGAGTTGATTTTAAGCTCTTCTTTTTGAAGGGAGGACTGAAAGAGGGTAAAAAATTCTTATTCTGGTTTATTTTTGATTGCTTTTGGGAAAGTCCAAAATATATATAAATATATATATATTCTTTATTCTATCCTAAAATTATAGTCGCTTCTTATAAGAATTTTCAAGAATATTCTTTACCAGACTAACTAGAATTTGTATGCACAATCATTTGAAAATGCTAAGAAAAATGGTAAGAAAACTAAAAACCCATCGAAAGTTACAAACGTATCTTATAACTTGTGTGTTTTCAACAACTATAATACTTATTTAAAAATAAATTTATATTTAAAAATAATAATTGAAAATTTGTTGGAAAATATTAAATGGAGGGCTCGTAATTCATAATAAGTTTATTGAGCAAATTATGAAATGAAAAGAAAGTCGCGGTTTTTATAAAAAAAAATTAAAAAATTTATAATTAAAATAGATTTTTATTTTCAAATCTTATTTTAAAAATTGCAAATAAAAGTTATGGTGTAACTTTTATATCAAAATTTACAATAAAATATATTTTTCCATTTTTTTCCATTTTTTTTAACAAATCTAAAAATAATTGAAAACCTTTAAAATATAAATAAAAATGTATCCTGTTCCTGGTTAGTCCTTACTAAAATAACGTTTGTGCAATTTGCTTAATGTCTTCGTCTCTGTCACTATTTAAGTGCTTGATTTTTTCCTCATACTTTTAACTTTTTGGTACTTGCTCAAAGATGCATAAAATCAATTGAATGAAACTTTTATTATTTATTAACTGTAAAAAATAAACTTATTTTTATGCTGCCAATTATTTTACCCTTTAAAATTATTATCTTGATTATTTTTGGAAACCATGTTGAAAATATAAAGCATTCGATAGTTGAATTAGAACTTATTGCAATTCGTCACGTAATAAAAAGAAAGAATTAGAAACTAGTCGGCGGTGCTACAGTCGAGCGGTACTCGACTGTCGGAGACCCCGTACTTATTATAAAGATATCTCAAACAACAAAATGATTTTCATACTAAGACTTGATTTGGACTGATCGTTCCTATGGCAGCTATATGATATAGTAATCCGATTTCAATCAAATTTGGTCAGTATGTATGGGACCATCTTTTATGCATATTCTGTCAGTTTGGTTGAAATATCTCAAACAGCAAAAAATTTTTCCATACTAAGACTTGATTTTCAACTGATTGTTCCTATGACAGCTATATGATATAGTGATCCGATTTCAATCAAATTTGGTTAGTATGTATGGGACCATCTTTTATACATATTCTGTCAGTTTGGTTGAAATATCTCAAACAGCAAAAAATTTTTCCATACTAAGACTTGATTTTCAACTGATTGTTCCTATGGCAGCTATATGATATAGTGGTCCGATCCAAAATCTAAAACAAACTCGATCTGCTTGCAATATAGACGAACCTACATACCAAGTTTGGAGTCTCTAGCTCTTATAGTCTCTGAGATCTAGGCGCTCTTACAGACGGACGGACGGACAGACGGACAGACGGACATGGCTATTTCAACTCGGCTGTTGATGCTGATCAAGAATATATATACTTTATGGGGTCTGCCACGCCTCCTTCTGCCTGTTACGCACATTTTTTGTTGTGACAAAGTCAATAGACCCCTTTACTTTAAAATACGGGGTCTAAAAAGTTGGTAAAAAGGTAGAAAAGACAAAGAAATGTTGTTGTGGCTACCGTTAACGGATTAAGCCTGTTGTTTGTTGTTTGTTTATTTGTTTGCTGATCTCAAGTCACAAGTTGTTGTTGGCCCGATTGTAATGGCCCTCAAGTGAGCGCATTTGTTATTATTATTTCTTAGTTTGGGTTGAGCCACTTCAAAATCGCGAGGCGAGCCGGAACTCAAAAGAAGCTCTAACAAAACACTTTAAGTGTAATTTTTTTTTTTTTTTTTTTTTTTTTTTTTTGTTGGCTAATGATGCCCGTTGCTATAATTAGTTAAAGCTGCCAAAATGTGGCTGAAAACATGCTAAAGCTGCTATTGCCACCCACATGAGTACACACACACACACACACACACCCTAAAAGACATGCATTAATTACAAAAAAAAAAAAAAAAAAAAAAAATTGAAAATTGCAAAAAAAGCGTTTTCGGTGCATGTCAGCATTTGGTTAATTAAACGGCCAAAAGACAGAAGATGAAAAAAAAATCAACTCCAAAACGTCTAAAAAGCAGAACAACAAGTAGAAAAAGAAGTGCGAGAGAAGCAGAAGAGACAACCGAAGACTGAAGACAACAAGACTTTGAACAAAAAACAATTAAAATTGAGCATGAAATTTGGTCGACGTCGTCGTCGTCGACTATAAAAACCAAAGTCTCACAATGAAACGCCAACAAAGCGCCGTCGTCAGGCTAAAGATACAGATACAGATCCACACACAAACTCAGATACATTTGCCAAGCTAGCTGCTTAAATATATATATTTTTGTGTATTTTTTGTTATTGTGCGTTGTGTCAAGTGCAAGTTGAAGTTGAAGATGTTGCAACATCGCGTTGTCCTTTGTGGTATCGTCCTGTTTGTGGTTAGTGCCGTCGTTGCCGGTCGCCTGCCCCAACGTTATTTGCCCTCGAACCAATATCTGGCCCCACAGTCCAGCGCCAGTCAGCTGCGCTATCATGGCGTCAACAGTCAGTCAGCTCAGTCCCATGGCCGAGTTGCGGGAGCTGGATTTGCAGCTGGTGCTGGACAAGGACATGGACAAGGACACGGAGTTGGAGTTGGACATGGACATCGTCAGCAACAGCAGATTCCCATTGTGAGAAGCGATTATCAGAGCGATACCAGCGGCAACTATAACTTTGGGTGAGCAATTGCAACTATCGAAACTATCGATATATCTACACAGAAAAAAAAATGCCGTTCTAAAATCAAGCCTAAAATTCTTGATTTAAGCCTGCATTTTTTAAGTATGTTTCCAGGATTAAGCTGAACAATCAAGCCTGAATCGGGATTAAAATGGGAAAATAAGCCCAAATTACTTGATTCTCTCTCGGCCTCTCTCATTTCAACTGGTCCGGTGGCTCAGTGATTAGAGTCGCCGACTTGTTTGAAAAAGACCTGGGTTCGATTCCTACCAGTCAATTGCATTCAAACATTTTCTTCACTAAAAAAAAAATAATATAAAAAACATAAAAAAAAAAATTAAAAAAAAAATTAAAAAAAAAAATTAAAAAAAAAATTTAAAAAAAAAAATTAAAAAAAAAAAAGCAAAAAAGTAAAAAAAAATCTTAAAAAAAAATTTAAAAAAAAATTTAAATGTAACAAAAAACATTATTTTTTTTAGCCTGAGTTTAAGAATTTCAGGATTGAATTCGGGATTGAAAAAATCAAGTATTTCATACTTGGTTTAAGCAAATCCGAGATTACCCCACTTCTGACATCGTTTCGGATTGAATCCGGGCTAAATATCCCGGATTTTTTTTTCTGTGTACTACCATCTCCTGTAATTCACTGATAGGAAATCATAGCATTAACTTGAGTTTACTTAACGAATCCTAAGAATCATTATTTCAAATCAAAACTCCCAAATTTTCTTATTTAAGTAATATCTATTGATTTATTAACCATCTATCGATTAAAAATTCACTAACATACTCCACATTTAACCAGGAAATCGCGTTTACCTAACGAATCCTAAAAATCATTACTCATTTTTTACTAACATTTTTAGCAAATTAATTTCATATTTATTTGTATTAATACATATTTTATTTATTTTAAAATCATTGAAAGTTTCATCAAAACTCCCAAAATCGAAACTATCGATAAAACACTCACAAACATATTTCATCCCACAAATACGTCCGTATGTCCGTTCTTGAATTTTGTGCACTATTTATTGTTGTGTAAGTTTCATTTTCATACATGCGCCTTAGAATTCTCAACTGATTCTAGCCGTAAAAAGTGACACCAGCATCTTAATAAATGTCTGAAAAGCGAGAGTTGATCCTTGGTTTTTTTTGCAAATTTTTTTATGATTTTTTTGTGTGTACCCAACAAAAAACACTATTACTAAATGGTATTAAGACTATTATGTTTCAAGATTGAAACGAACCTAAATACGAGAATGTTTTGTGCTAGAAACAAGCAGTTTTGGGGTTAAGTTCAAGATGTTTGTGTGCTTAAGCTAGCATATTTCAATCTTTTACAGACTTTAATTAAAGTATCCCAGAAAAATCTTGTTTTAAGACTTACGGTACACCGAAGAGCGAACTTAAAATCAAATCACAAATACTTATCTCCCGAATTTTCTTTGTTAACTAAAAAATTCTTCTAAAATTTGATGTTCCATTTTGTTTGTTAGTTTCGATACTGGCAATGGAATTCATCGCGATGAGACTGGTGAGTTCAAGGGAGGCTGGCCCCATGGTTCTTTGGGCGTACGTGGCTCCTACTCCTACACGGGCGATGATGGCCAACAGTACACGGTCAACTACAAGGCCGACAAGAACGGTTTCCAAGCGGAGGGTGCACATTTGCCCACCTCCCCCTCGCTGCCCGCTGAGTAAGTGATATTTAAGACTCTAGTTCAAAAACTTTGAACTATTTTAAAGTGCTTTATTAATTTGTATTCCTTTTTTTTTTTTTGGTTTATTTATAGTCCTCATCAACATCGTAGTGCTGGATCTGGAGCTGGATATCATGGCAATGGATATCATGGCGCTGCCAGTTCTCCAGCATCTTCAGCTCGTTATCTACCTCCCGGTTATCGTCAGCGCAGACATTACTAAATAGATCTACCCCCATTTTTGGATCGATCCCCAGCCACTCAGATTTGCCTGCATTCAATTTTTTAGTTCAATTCCATAAGAAAATGTATTTTTTTTTCAATGGTAAATAAAATTTAGTTGAATTTCCCGATATATTTATTGGACTTGTCGTTTTCGAATTATTTATAGAAAACAATGCATCGCGAACGTGACGAAAAATGGAAGTCATGTTTGAGCTCATCTTGACAAATGCGAAATGTGGCGAGTAATTTGGAAGAAAATACTCTTAAAAGGAATTGTATTGACATATTACTATTATATTAATCATTTTAAAAGTTTTATAAGACATCGCGTACGTGACAAAATTGCCACCTAGTTTGTGACACAAATTTGTTCATCAAATTTTATTTGGTACATCGAAAGCTGCTTGTAAAAACTGTTTTCAATTAAACATTCAATATATTTCTATGTATTAAAATGTTCTATGCTACAATCTTACTATCTAGCTTAGTGTAATCTTTAGAATACAAACGGTCAATTTTGAAAGTCAATTTTTATGAAATTGGTCAAAAATATATAGATAAAGTGAATTTATTCCAATGTAGAATCTATATGTTTGTCCTATTGAATTTCTTCTAGCGTATATTGCTTAAGGCCCTATTCTCCTTCAGCTTGCTGTTTTTGGACCTTTTTTGAAAAAATTCTCATTTGAAAACGCAAAAAGATATTTGAATTTTGTTTTTTTTATTGAATTAGTAATGAATGAAAGAAAATAAAAAAAATTTGTTTGCCTCGATACGAGGGCTGTTCAAAAAGTAATGAGACTTCAAAGTTGGTGGTGCAAAAAAAAGGTGTCGTCACGGCGGCAACGATTCCGGGTCTCCGGAGCGTCGGAAATGAAAAAAAAAACGGGGTTATAATAAGTATAGATGTAATTCTGGCCCGTAGTAAAATAAAAATTTTGCGATTTTTTTTGACAAAATGGCGGCCACTTGAATTGACAAATCGAATTTTGACCCATTTTTTTGTAGTTTAGTGTAAAAAAAAAATAGTAAAAAAAATCGCAAAATTTTTATTTTACTACGGGCCAGAATGGTGACAGTTCTACGTCGATTAAACTTTGTTTCATCCAAATCGGTTCAACAGAACTGGCGGAATCGTGGCCGCCAGCTCGAAAAACGTGGTTTCGAGATAAACGCGTTCAAAGTTTTGACTCCACGTGCATTGACATTAACATTGCTGGACAAAAAAGGCCATATCTCCTAAAGTACTTCGAATTTCAAAAAACCCTTTTAGGGTTATATTCTTAAATGTCCAAGCTATAAAAAAATGCAAAAAAAGAAAAGTAGAGAGAAAGAGTTAAATAAATAACTTATTATTGGCAGTCATAGAGTAACCGCAAGTGCAACACACACACACGCACACACTCTTTCGCACACACACACACTCAAACACACGCCCATTAAATGCCTACGTCTATAAACACGCCCCTTTGCTGTTCAGTGTTAAATGCTTCATGTTCTCAAAGATTTGGCAAAGTTCCAGCGTCAGGCCAAAGTTAAACTGATTAATATGCAGTTAAGCAGTTAAAACAACACCAAAAAAAAAAGCCACAATTGTCGCTCCCTTTTCCCCATTTCTCTCTCTCTCTCTCTTTCTCTTCTTTCTAAAATCAAAACAAGCTAAAAAGTTGTCGCACTCAACTTTATGTTCTTCTGTTTTTTTTTTTGGCAACTTTTTTGTCATAGTCAAGAGCATTAATCAAATGTATATATACGAATTCATATTTAAGAGACCATAAAATATTCAAGCATACCATCTGGATAGACCATACAACATTTTCCATTTGCCATTTACCATATAGCATACTTAGTATGCAGAGTAAAAAGTGAAGAAAAAGAGAAAAGAAAACCTAAAGATGCTGTCAACAATTGTTTTCAAAATGAAAAACACAAAGAAAATGTTGCATAGCAAGTGCAACAGACCATAGGATACCCTATAGTTAGTTCAAAAGTTGCTGATCATTTTTTTCCTTAAATTTCACAAATATTACTTAAAATTTACAATAAAACATTATTATTAAAGTGGCTTAAAATGTCAAAAAGACTCTTGTTTCTATTATTTTTTCCATCACTGTAAATGTTTACATTCATTAAATTAGTACCAAAAATTATATATTTTACTTTTGAAGCCAAGATAGCAAAATTGATAGGAAATGTCAATAGAAACATCTTTAATTGTTTTTATTCTTGCTCAAGAACTATGATCAGTAATATAGATATTTAAGCAATTTCTATTAAATAATGCACAAGCGCAACCATATACCAAATTTGCTAACTCCAAGTCTTATAATCCCAGAGATTGTTCAGTTTAAAGTGCGAAAATTGCGCTAGAAACAAGTTTTCTGTTCTCAACGGTTTTGTTATATATTTTTGACTATTGCATGATTTGCAGCTAGCTTAAGCTACTCTTTCTAAGCATTTGCATAATTACAGGGTATACAATAAGTAAGAAGAAAAATCGCGAAAAGTATAAGAGAATTGTCAAGTTTTTTAAGCATTGTCTATGCAAAAAACTTTTTCGTTCATAGAATCAACTTCCCCCCCCAACTTATATTCTTACTGTCTTTCATATTTTGTTCGTGTCTATTTTGGTGCATTCTTCTAATTTATCGTTTCGTATTCGCATTTCGTTCATGTTAAACGACGGTCGCATTAATTAAAATTACACAGCATCGCCTCGGGGGCATACATTTAAGGGGGGCTGTAGGGATATTCCATAAATTAAAAGGGCGCTTATGAATTTTATGAATTATATTTGCCCATTAGAAGCAGACATTGGCGCTGGAGAGGAGAAAAGAGGAGAGGAGAGGAGAGAAGAGAAGAGATGGAGAAGAAGCCTGAAAGTAGGCAACAATCTTATTGAATTTCATTTGGCGCAATCTGCAATCATTTGCATGCATGTCTGTGCATGTTTAACCACACAAGTTACACATGTACCACCGTCTCCCTTCCTTAGCGGTACCCCTACCCCTACCACCGTCTCAACCTTCCTTTCTTCCTTCCCAGCACTGCAACTCACTTAATTTTATGCCAAAACAATGACACGCCATAAATTTAAACGGATTTGCATTGCGCCTCGAGCAAAACGCGCTTCCACAGCCAACCCTCAAAAAAGCGGTCTTCAGTGTAGGGCAGTGGGTGGTACTGCCTGCAGGGTTGTCGCTTACACAACTCACACCCACAAAACACACCCAACACACAACTTTGAACTTATTTAGCAATCGTCAAACGAATTTAAAGTTGCTTTTTTTTTTGTTTTATTTTTAGTGTCAAGTGTTGAGCAAAACTTCATATTGTCGTTTAGGCTTTTGCAACACTACTTTATGCAATATACCTATTAATTATAAATTACGAGTACAAAAAATTCCAGGCAAAAGAGAGAAAAATATCAAAGTTGAGCGCAGTTAAAAACACTTTTAATTACGTTCATTTTCAGCTGAAATTTCAAAAGTTTTTCAACTGTTTTATGAAGTGCTTATACCCGCTTGGCTTAAGCTGCATTAACACTGACAATATATGCAGCTGGCACATACTAAATTTGAACTGAAATGGCTTAACATTGTTTCAGAGTTGCGACTGTGGCGAGAAACTGAACTGAATTGCATTCAAAGTACAAACAGTTTGTTTAAAGTGAGATTTCACAGAATTGACAAAGGGTTGTAGAAAATATAGTAATCCGATTTCAATCAAATTTAGTCAGTATGTATGGGACCATCTTTTATGCATATTCTGTCAGTTTAGTTGAAATATCTCAAACAGCAAAAAAGTTTTCCATACTAAGACTTGATTTTCAACTGATTGTTCCTATGGGAGCTATATGATATAGCAGTTCGATTCCAACCAAATTTGGTCAGTATGTATGGGACCATCCCATCTTCATATTCTGTCAGTTTAATTTAGTTATCTCAAACAACAAAAAAGGTTTTCATACTAAGACTTGATTTTCGACTGATCGTTCCTATGGCAGCTATATGATATAGTAATCCGATTTCAATCAAATTTGGTCAGTATGTATGGGACCATCTTTTATGCATATTCTGTCAGTATGGTTTAAATATCTCAAACAGCAAAAAAGTTTTCCATACTAAGACTTGATTTTCAACTGATTGTTCCTATGGGAGCTATATGATATAGTGGTCCGATCCAAAATCTAAAACAAACTCGATCTGCTCTTATTAAAGACGAACCTACATACCAAGTTTGGAGTCTCTAGCTCTTATAGTCTCTGAGATCTAGGCGCTCTTACAGACGGACAGACGGACAGACAGACAGACAGACAGACGGGCGGACGGACAAACGGACAGACGGACATGGCTATATCAACTCGGCTGTTGATGCTGATTAAGAATATATATACTTTATGGGGTCTGCCACGCCTCCTTCTGCCTGTTACGCACATTTTTTTTTGTGACAAAGTTAATAGACCCCTTTACTTTTTTAAAGTACGGGGTCTAAAAAAACCAGAGATTTAGATATAAAGATCAGGGAACGAAACTGTTATGGGGAATATAAAAAACAATTACTTTTAATAATTACTTAAAGACTTTTACTTTATAAATCATACTTAATTATTATTTTTGATTAAAAAAAAAATTTTTAAATAATTTTTAACATTGATTTTTATTATATAAATCAAAAATAAAGAATAAATTTGATTTTTTTTATGTAAATAAGGTTATCATCTTCCTGATAACCAAATTTACATATGTTGAAAATTTGGAATGTTTATCTAGAGCATTAACAAAGATATTCTAAAAAGACCTTTAAAAACAATATTAAATTATTAAAGGTCTTTAAAGACTTATACATTTGTTTTCAATTCAAAAATAATAGTTATTTGAAATTTTTATTTTTTTTCCTCACAAATAAAACAGAGATACTGTTTGTACTAAAAATTTTGATGTATTTTAAACGAAAATTTTGACCAATAACAATTATTTTCAGTCCCTGATAAAGATATTAATTGCATCAAATTTAAACAAACCAAAATAAGGATTTTAAAATAAATTAGCACATTTAAAACAAGTAAAATAAAACGAAAAATACTTGGAGTACAAATTAAAGGGAAATCTATTGTAGTTAGTTCATTAATATAAGAAAAATAGTAGCTTGAATTCGTTCTGAATCTAGTTGACAATATTAAAATTATAAAAATGCAATTCCTAGTCAATTGTTTCAGTAATCAAAAAAAACTAGAAAATCTACAAAAATCAACCTTTATTTGATATATTTCTAAAGTTACATTTAGATAGAAAGACCTGAAGATATAGTTAAGATATTAATTACTATATACACTAAGTCTTAACTTAATCTGTGAATCTCCGCTAGCTACCGGAGCCATTATTATTTTTTATTTAATTATTATTTAAAATGATAACGTCATCTTTTTAAAAAGAAAGTTTTTTTTGGAATGAAGAAATAAAAATCATATATGTATATGATCGATTGCTGAAAAAAATATTTTGATGCAAAAAATTCTTCAAAGAAGTCCAAGGAGTAACCCAGAAAAAATTTTCAAAAAACTCTTTGCTAGTATTTTTTATGATATTTTGCTAAAATTGCTAAAAAGCCACTTTTTGTATGAAAAGGAGGAAAAATAGCCGAGGATAAAAGTTGAAAACGTAAAAGTACGCAAAAATTCGAATTTTTCATTTGGGTATTTAATGGGTTAAAAAAATGTTTGTATCATTTAAAAGGAATTTAAGTGAATATAATATTAATTTAAGAAACCAGCATCAACAATTTTTTTTTTATACAAAAGTTTGACTAATTTAGGGTGCATACAAACTTGATTGTCTGACTGTATATCATTTTATAGAGTATCTTTGTTGACTTGACGCTTAATTTTCGGTGCAAGTCTTTGCTTAACTTTCCCATTTTCCTCTTTAAACTTGCTAATAGCATTCAAAACAACAACAAAAAAATCGCTTTGCATTTTCTTCAGCTTGCTTAAAAATTAAACTAAAACCAAATTTGTAATAGGATAATAAGCAAGTTTTCAGCACTTTAATAATTAAAAGACAACCTTTGGCGACATTTTCAGCAACTTATTGAAACAGTTAAGAAGAGTTTTTGGCCAAGAGAGTCTTGGAAATGGAAATGGAAATGGAAATGGAAAAAGAAAGACAGAGCGAGGTAGAGGAAAATGGAATGAGTTGCATACCAAGTAACAAGTAACAACTAGTAAGTAGTTAACTTCTGAAAGCTATGGCGCAAACTTAAAGCTAAAAGACGTGCAAATAATTTGCCAACTAAGGAAGGTGGAGAAGGAGAAGGAGAAGGAGGAAGAGGGGGAGCTGGATAAGGAGAAGGAGCAGACAGCAGATGGAGCAAAAGCTGTTGCGAAATTAAGTTTCAAGGGAGCTCGGATAAATTTCGCACGGCATTTTGCGTGCGCTGTCAACAAAAGGGCGCCATCTAGCGGCGTGTCAGTCAGACTTGATGTTTATATATATATATAGTATGTGCACACACATGTGCGTGTGGACTAGACTTTAGTTTTGATATTGATATGGCAGTTGCACGCACAACGCTTCTTTCTTTCCACGCACAACGCTTCTAAAAAGCTTACTATATTACATCCTACCCTACCCCTGCCCCTGCCCCTACCCCTACCCCTACCCCCTATTTCCACCCTTCTCCCCCTTTCCTGACTTTCACTATGTGAGTCATTGTCGGGTTGTTGTTTTGTTGTTGCTCTCGTCCCAACGGGCATCATTTTCATTAAAATTTTAATAGCCTTGTTTGCCCTATACTCTTTCTCTTCCTCTCTCTCCCTTCCTCTCTCTTTCTCTCTCTCGCTCTCGCTCTCTTTTTCCTGTCTGCCTGCCTGCCAACTAACAAGTCATATCCATAACTTGTCTAAAACACAACACGACTCTATTCAGGCAATTCTCACTGTTTGCTGATTTTTGCTCATTTCAAACTTAAGCATGTGCCCGTGAAACGTTTGCGAATAGCGTGGCAAAGCAGAATGGAAAAAAAAATTGTCATAAAAGCTAGTGTTAGTTCGAAAGTGAAAGCTGTTCGAATATAGGTATATGTAAAAGGTTTGTGGTTGATCTTCAAATTAAAGATAAACTAAATTAAATTAAATCCAGACTGTTAAAAGTATCTAACGTAATCAGAATCATAAAGAAAGCTCTCTGACTGGCAGCAGCGACAAATAATTGATTTTTGTGAAGAAATAAACATTTTAATAATCTACAATAGTTGAGAAATTAATCAACTGTGATAAAAGTAAACGATTAATATCAAAGTTTATGAAATCATCAAATTGATAAATAATAATCAACGTTTAACTAAACCAAAACAAATCCCGCGCAAAGCGAGTAATTGCAACCGCACATCGTACACATACACTCTTGCATATACACATACACATACATACACAAACTGCAAAACCACTCAAAAACAAAACAAAAGCACTCAACAAAACAATAAGCAGAGGATAGAGCCCACGTTGGTCAGGATGCCACCAGTCACCAAGCGCGCACGCGAGAACACCAGCACTGATTTAAAGGAGCGCCGCCAGTCTGAGGCAATGTCATCGCAGTTGATGGGCATGATCAACGCACGCTTCGATGAGCAAGCCAGTCTCCTGACAACCAACATGAGGGAGGCGGAAGAGCGCATTCTAAAAGTTCTCCTGGTCCGGCTCGACGACATGGCTGGTGAGGTAAAACTGCTCGGCGAGAGGGTCCGTCAACTGGAGTCGGAGGTTAATGAGCTGAAGTCCGTAAAGCATCGAGTGTCTATATTGGAGGCAAAGGTGTCTGCGCAGGTTAATGCGAACTATGCATGTGACCTTCGTATGCATGGCCTGCCATATGTGGAGGGCGAAGATCTGCGAACACTATATAACACCCTATGCGTCGCACTGAATCTAACACCGCCACCAAGAATACGCGAAATCTTTCGAGCGAGGAGGAATGGGCAATCTGTAATTGATCCCGTGGTAATTATAAAATTTGATAGTCCACGTGAAAAAACAATGCTGCAGAGAGCTGTCGGCACTTATCAAAGAAGCACGAAAGAGAGACTAAGCTTGCATTTGCTTGGTTTTGACTCTCAGGCCCCTATATACTTAAACGAGCAGCTCTCGAGAGAAAATTATTCTATTTTTAAAGAGGCAATGAAGCTTAAAAAGCTTAAGTCGCTCACTGCCGTTTTCACTCGTCGAGGTCTTGTACACGTGAAGCATAGCGAAAGCGATAGCGTGCATGTAATTGAGCGCAGCGATGAGCTTTTAAAGTTTTCTGAGAGTAGAGAGCATGTCTTGCGCTCTCCCTCTCTTATTGGCGCTCCCGAAACAGCTGCTGATCGCAATGCAGCTGGAAATTTTCGTTAACCCACTGATGACCCTTTTTATTGTATTCGCTGATATTTATATTTATATTTATTTATCTATGTTTAAATTTAGCTTAAGAATTAGTAAGTTTTTTAATGTAAATGTCTGTTCTTTGTTTTTTACAAAATTTATGATCAATATATCGAATTATAAGCGTGCATTTCTAATCATATGTTATTGCAGTGCAGGCTAGTCTAAGCAGTTCTATTACGAGCAGTGTAGTTAGGGTATTGAGTAGAAGGCATAATGGTCTAAAAGTCGTCCACATAAATGCTCAGAGTCTGGCTAAAAAAAATTGATGAGTTCAGGTACCTTTTTGTAAATTCTGATGTTGATGTTATTTGTGTGTCCGAGACCTGGTTTGTCCATAACTATTGTGACCTGTCAATTGTGTGTGATGGATATGATGTGTATCGTGCAGACCGTGTAGGGCATGCAGGGGGTGTTGCAATTTATGTGAATAAGAAACTTAGTAGTAGGCTTATATCCAAGCATCAACCGGACAGTGCAATAGAATATTTATTTATTGAAGTGACGAATAGAGAAAGACATCTGAAAACTTTAGTGGGTACTGCCTACAGAGCTAACAGATTTATTGACTACTCTCAGTTGATGGATGTAATTTCAAATATCTCTCTTGCTTATACAGACATAATCATTGCTGGCGACTTAAACAGTAACTTGTTAACAGAGAGTCATTTGCTTGAGCAAATGCTCTCAGTAGGCCTTAGTGCAGTCAATGTTACACTCCCCACTCACTTTTCAAACACATCTGATACCCTATTAGATGTAATTTTTGTAAGTGACGCCTCTAAGATTCTCTTGTATGACCAACTTTCTGTACCTGCTTTTTCTAGACATGACTTAATTTTTATGACATATGATATTAACATTGACTCTAATGACTTAACAATTAAATATAGGGACTTTAAACATATTGACTACAATGATTTGGATTTAGAGTTAACTTTCTGTGACTGGACCCAAATATATAACTCACTTGATGCTGACACTCAACTAGATTATTTACAAAACAATATTTGCACCCTTTATGACAAATGCGTCAAGCTAAAATTGAAAAAAATTAAGCAGTCTCAAGCGAGCTGGTTTAATAATGACATTAAAGCTCAAATTCGTCTACGAGACAATGCATATGTTCGCTGGAAGCGTTACAAAACGAGTGAGCTGAAAGAACGCTTTAGACAACTTAGGATTATTGTCAGTAACCTCATTAAGTCGGCGAAGCGTAATTTCTACAGTGCCAAGTTTAGTAATGCAATATCTTCCCGACAAAGTTGGAGTGATCTAAGGAGATTAGGGATTGGGAAAATTAAACCCCAACTTAAGACTGAAATTGACGTGCAAGAGCTAAATAATAAGTTTGTTCAAATCCAAGTACCTGAGGCTACTAACAACACGTACCTTAATGCTGTATCCCACTGTGATAATAGTTTTAGTTTTATGTGTGTCCGTCCTTGTGATGTTTTAGACAGTGTCCTGGGTATTAAATCCAACGCAGAAGGGCTTGATAAAATAAATCCTAAGTTTCTAAAAATACTCCTTCCTTCACTCTTACCACATATAACCCACATATTTAATACAATTTTTACAACATCAATCTTTCCTTCAAATTGGAAAAAATCCAAGATTATTGCGATTCCAAAAGCTAACGACGAATTCCGACCAATTTCAATTCTGCCTTTTCTGTCAAAAGTTTTTGAAAATTTAATGGCTAAGCAAATTAATTACTTTTTAAGCACAAATGATCTTCTTAGCCCTAAGCAGTCAGGCTTTAGAAAAAACAGAAGTTGTACCACAGCCATCCTCAACATTAGCGAGGACATTCGAAAACAACTTGACTATAGTAAAGTGACGCTTTTAGTGTTACTTGACCACACAAAGGCTTTCGACTCTGTCAATCATGAGATCCTCTGCACTAAATTAACAAAACTATTTAACTTTGAAAATTCTGCGACAAAGCTAGTAGAGTCATACCTTAAAGGTCGAGTACAAGCAGTCGTCTCCGGGCTCTCTGTGTCAAGCTTCCTTAGCACAAATCGTGGGGTTCCTCAAGGATCCGTGTTAGGCCCTTTATTATTCTCTGTTTATGTTAATGATCTCCCAAATGTGTTGTCTAACTGTGAAGTCCATTTGTATGCCGATGACGTCCAATTTTATGTAAGTCGTCCGTTAACTCAAATTAATGAATGTATCAATGTGTGCAATATTAATCTTGATAACATTTCGCAATGGGCAAAAAGTAATGGTCTAGAATTAAATCCTAGAAAATCAAAATGTCTAATTATTTATAAAAAAGCCATTGATTCTACACAATTGCATGAGCTGCGCATATGTGGAAGCCCTATCGAATATGTCAAAAGAGCCGCCAATTTGGGAATTAACTTCAATAACAACTTGAGTTGGAGTAATCATATATCCATAGCGACAGGCAAAACATATGCGCAGCTCAGGCAGTTGGCTACATCAAAATCTTTTCTACCAATTCAGATCAAGCTACTAATTGCAAAAATGTACCTGATACCAACTCTATTTTACGGGGTTGAAATATTTGGCCATTGCAATGTGAGCGACGCGCGTAAGCTAAAAGTAGCCTTTAATGCAATTGCTAGATATGTATTTAATCGTAGACGATATGACCGAATCACTATATTTGCCAATAAAATTTTTGACCTTAGCCTTAAATTGTGGATAGATTTTAGATCATTGATTCTCTTGCACAAGATCCTTGTTTCTAAGGAGCCTTTATACCTGTTTAATAAAATTAAATTTGCTGCGTCGCAACGCACAAACAACATTATATGCCCTAGAATTCAATTAACTAGCTCGGAAAATCACTTTTTTGTCTACACTGCCCGTTTATGGAACAATCTGCCTCACGCCTTGAAAACTATTAGAAGTGCATCGCAATTTAGTATTAAGCTTAAACAACATTTGCAGACATTAGATTTAGTAAATAATAATTAAATCAAAACTACTTAAAAATTTAAATAAAAATTAAAATTAACTTAAATAAAATTATTGTTAAATATAGTTTTAAAGATAAAAATTTTTGTAACTTGTATTACACACACATTGTGACTAGCACATTAAATAATAAGTTTATACTTGTAGTGCTAGGAATCCAAATAAAGAAATA